>JAUNZM010002731.1:0-20349 GCA_033459285.1 Clamator glandarius | reverse complement strand
GGCGTGGCTTGCGCTGAGGGGCGGGACTAGGCGATGGGCGTGGCCACACCACGAGCCTGTCTGGGTGATGGGCGGGGCTTGAGTTGTGGGCGTGGCTAGGAGAGGACAATGGGCGCGGCTTGTGCCGAGGGGGGCGTGGTCAAGGGGGTGGGCGGGGGGCCACGCGCGAGTGGGCGTGGCTTGACGAGTGGATGTGGCCTCTGGGTCTAAGTGAAGGTGGCTGCTTGCAGGGGGGCGGGGCTTGAAGGGGCGGGGCTCCTTGTGGGCGTGGCCAGAGTAGGCGGGTGAGAGGCGGGTGCAGCCGAGGGGCGGGGATTGAGCTGAGGGGCGGGGCCTTATGAGGTGTGGGACGGGGCTATGCGATGGACGTAGCTTATGCTGAGGGGCGGGGCCACGAAAAGGCGTGTGATTGTGGGCGTGGCTTGCGCTGAGGGGCGGGACTAGACGATGGGCGTGGCCAGAGCATGAGCCTGTCTGATGGGCGGGGCTTGAGCCGAGGGGCGGGGCTTGAGTTGTGGGCGTGGCTAGGAGGGGACAACGGGCGTGGTCAAGGGGATGGGCGGGGCCTCTGGGTCTAAGTGGAGGCGGCTGCTTGCGGAGGGGCGGGGCTTGTAGGGGCGGGGTTCCGTGTGGGCGTGGCCAGAGGAGGTGGGTGAGAGGCTGGTGCAGGCGAGGGGCGAGGCTTGAGCTGAGGGGCGTGGCCACGACAGAGGGCGGGGCTTTTGAGCTGAGGGGCGTGGCCAGGAGCGGGCGTGGCCTCGGGTCTCCCGGAGCCGGCTGCTCGCGGTGGGCGTGGCTTAGATGGGGTGGGGCTCCTCGTGGGCGTGGTCTAATGTGGGCGTGGCCTCTGGTTTCTACGGAGGCGGCCGCTTTACAGTGGGCGTGGTGTGGAGGGGGCGGGGCTCACGGAGGGAGGGGCGTGTCCAGAGAAGGTGGGCGTGGCGCGTTTGTGGGCGTGGTCTGGAGTGGGCGTGGCCTCGTTCCCGGCTGGTGGAGGGGGGGGGGGGGGCGGGGCAGCTCCGCTCGGCCGCTCGCGGGGGCTTCGCTGCAGCCGCTGCCCCAGGTACAAAGGGGGGGGGCGTGCAAAAAGGGGGGGGGCGTGCAAGGAGGGGAGGGGGTCGGGGGGGGGGTTGCGAGGCCGGGAAGGGGGGTGGGGGGCGGGGGACGCGTGCAAAGGAGCCGCTTGTGCAAAAACGGGGGGCGTTGGGGATAAAGGAGCCGGGGGGGGGGAGTGAAAAGCTCAAGGGGGGGGGGGTTTGAGGTGGGAATTGAAGGGGATGCGTGTGCAAGGAGGGGCGGTGGGTGTGCAAAGGGGACGTGCAAGGATGGAGGGGGGGAGCTCAGCGTGGGCGTGCAAAGAGATGGAAGGAAGGAAGGGGGGGGGAACGTGGGAATGGGGCCGGGGGGGGTGTGAAGGGGGGGTGAGTGTGCAAGGAGGGGAGGGAAGGGAGGGGTCAGTCGTGCAAGCGGCGTGTAAGGAGGCTGGGGGTGTAAAAAGGAGGGGGGAGGGTGCAAGGGAAGGAGAAGGGAGCGTGCAAGGAGGGGGGGGCGTGCGGGGAGGGGGTAGCGTGCAAGGTGGGTGTGCAAAGGGGGCGTGCAAGGGGGGTGGGTGTGCAAGGGCTGGTGCAAGGGGGGGGTGTGCAAGGGGTGGTGCAAGGGGGCGGTTGCACGTGTGCAAAGCGCCGTCGAGCTGGGTGCAATGAGGCCACGGGGGTGCAAAGGGGGTTGCTCGTGCAAGGGTGTTGCTTGTGCACGGGGGGTCGCTCGTGCAAGGGAGGTGCTTGTGCAAGTGGGTCGCTTGTGCAAGGAGGGGGTGTAATGGTGCAAGGCGGGGCGTGCAGGTGCTCGTGCTGGGCGGGGGTGTGTGTGTGTGCAGAGTGTGAGGCACCTGTGGGGGCTGATTGTGCAAGGAGAGGGGCTAGTGGGCGTGCAAGAGCGTGTGGACACGCTGCCCCCCCACCACAACGTGTGTCACACGTGTGTCTTTCCCTGCCACGTGTGTCACACGTGTGGCTCCAAGCTGCCACGTGTGTCACACGTGCGGCCCCTCCAGCTGCTTGGGGTGGGGGGATCCGGTGTTGCACGTGCGTGTGCAAGCGGCCTCTGTGGCCTCGTGTTGCTTCCCGCCCCCCGCTGCTGGTGCAAGGTCACTCACGCGTGTGTGCAAGGCAGGAGCAGCCCCAGATTTGCACGCGCCTGGGGCGTGCGCGTCCCTCCATCCGCGCCCCTCCATCCGCGTGTGCAAGAGGCGTGCGAATCCCTCAATCCACACGTGCAAGAGGCGTGCGCAACCCTCTCTCCTCGTGTGCAAGAGGGGTGACCCTTGCGCACACGTGGGGAGCCGTGCACACGCGTGCAAGTAGCGTACGGCCCGCCCCCATGAGCGTGCAAGAGGCGCGTGCATCCCTCCAGCCACGTGTGCAAGAGCACAAGCGTGTGTCCCTGCCTCTGCGTGTGCAAATTGAGTGTGCAAACACATTGCACGTGTGACCCGAGAGCCAGGGCTGCGCGTGTGTCGCACGAGGATGCGTGTGCACAGCGTGTTGTATGGAGGGGGGGGTCTCTCTCCGGCCTTGCACGAGGACATGTGTGCACTTGCACACGCGTGTGCGCACACGCCTGGGTCTCTCCTGCTCTCCCCCCCCAATCCTGGCATCGGCTGCCGGTTGCCATGGCAACCAGCGCCGGAGCGAGGCTGGTGGCGCACGAGGGCTCGGGGCACGCGCGTGTGCAAAGAGGGAGGGGGCGTGTGCAAAGGGGAGCTCCCTGCTGGGTTCACACTTGGTTCTGTGCACGCTCATTGCTCCACGTGCGTGTGCACACGCGTGTTCCCGGTGTCCGTGCCGGCTCCCCATGCACCTGCCCTTGCACACGCGTGTTCCTGGCACCGCCACGTGGGCTCTCTGTGCACCCACAATTGCACACACGTGCTCGCTGTGCACCCGTCCTTGCACACGCATGCCCCAGACATCCCTCTGCACCTTCACGCTTGCACACGCATGCTCGCTGTGCACCTGTCCTTGCACACGCGTGCTCCCTGTGCACCCACACCAGCTCCCAGTGCCCTCACGTTTGCACACGCGGGCTCCAAGTCCACCCACCCTTGCACACGCGTGCTCCCAGCCCCCTCGGGCTTGCACACGTGTGCTCCTAGAACACCCATCCTTGTACACGTGTGCTCCCAGCACACTCATCCTTGCACAGACGTGCTCCCAGCCCATTTGTGCTTGCACACGGGTGCTCCCAGACCCCTCCTGATTTCACACGTGTGCTCCCAGCCCCTGTGTGTGTGCACACGCGTGCTCCCAGCCCCCTCGTGCATGCACACGTGTGCTCCCAGACCCCTCCTGTTTGCACATGTTCTTGCACACACGTACTCCCAGCCCCCTCGTGCGTGCACACGTGTGCTCCTAGAGCACCCGTCCTTGCACACGTGTGCTCCCAGCACACTCCTTCTTGCACACGTGTGCTCCCAGACTCCTCATGCGTGCACACATGTGCTCCCAGACCCCTCGTGCATGCACACGCGTGCTCCCAGCAATCCTTCTTGCACACGTGCTCCCAGCCCCCTCGTGCATGCACATGCGTGTTCCCAGCCCCCTCGTGCATGCACATGCGTGTTCCCAGCCCCCTCGTGCTTGCACACATGTGCTCCTAGAGCACCATCCTTGCACACGTGTGTTCCCAGCCCCCTCGTGCATGCACACGCGTGTACCCAGCCCCCTCGTGCTTGCACACGTGTGCTCCTAGAGCACCATCCTTGCACACGCGTGCTCCCAGCCCCCTTGTGCATGCACACGTGTGTTCCCAGCCCCCTCGTGCTTGCACACATGTGCTCCTAGAGCACCATCCTTGCACACGTGTGCTCCCAGCCCCCTCGTGCATGCACACGCGTGCTCCCAGCCCCCCCCCCCTTGCACACGCGTGCCCCCCATCTGGTTCAAGGGCCCCCAAGGTGAGGGCGCCGCCGCGTCCCCGTGTCCTCGCACGCCGGGGCCCCCCCCGGGACGCGCCCCACTTCCCGCTATAAATAACCCGACCCGGCACTAGCGTGTGCGAGGGGCTGCGCGTGCGAAGCGGGGGGTGTGTGGAGTGTGCAGGGGGGGGGGTCACTGACCCCTATTCACACCCCCCAGGCCTGGGATGGGGACGGGGGGCTTGAGTATTTTGGGGGGTTTAGAGGTGGTTTGGGGGGGTTTGAGGGCTTTTTGAGGGATTTTGGGGGGGGGCTTTGCGAGATTTTGGGGTGCTGGGGGGGGGTCAGTGGTCAGTGACCCCCTGTCCCCCCGCTAGGCCTGGGATGGTGACATAAGGCCATGAACCCCCCATATCAGAGGTGATTTGGGTTCATTTTGAGTTTTTTGGGGTGTTTTGAGGTTTTTTTGGGGGGTTAGAGGGATTTGGGGGGCGCTTTGGGGGGTTTTGGGGTGCAGGAGGGGGGTCACTGATGCCCTGTCCCCCCCCTAGGCCTGGGATGGTGACACAAGGCCCTGAATCCCCCATATGTAGGGTGGCTTTGGATTGATTTTGAGGGTTTTTAGGGTGCTTGGGGGTGTGTGAGGTATTTTGGGGTGGTCTGGGGTCTTTTTGGGGAGGTTGAGGATTTTTGGGGTGGCTTGGAGTGGTTTTGGGGTGCTGGGGGGGGGTCAGTGACCCCCTGTCCCCCTCCTAGGCCTGGGATGGTGACACAAGGCCCTGAACCCCCCATATCAGAGGTGGTTTGGGTTCATTTTGAGGGTTTTTTTGGGGGGTTAGAGGGATTTGGGGGGCGCTTTGTGGGTTTTTGGGGTGCTGGGGGGGGGTCACTGATGCCCTGTCCCCCCCCCCAGGCCTGGGTTGGTGACACAAGGCCCTGAACCCCCCATATTTGGGGTGTCTTTGGATTGATTTTGAGGGTTTTTAGGGTGCTTGGGGGTGTGTGTGAGGTATTTTGGGGTGTTCTTGGGTCTTTTTAGGGGTTTTGAGGATTTTTGGGGTGTCTTGGAGTGGTTTTGGGGTGCTGGGGAGGGTCAGTGACCCCCTGTCCCCCTCCTAGGCCTGTGATGGTGACACAAGGCCATGAACCCCCCATATCAGAGGTGGTTTGGGTTCATTTTGAGGGTTTTTGGGGTGTTTTGAGTTTTTTTTTGGGGCTTAGAGGGATTTGGGGTGGGGCTTTGGGGGGTTTTGGGGTGCTGGGGGGGGTCACTGACCCCCTGTCTCCCCCGAGGCCTGTGATGGTGACACAAGGCCATGAACTCCCCACATATGGGGGATATGGGGTTGTTTTGGGTTTTTTTTTGAGTTTTTCTGGAATGATTTTGGGTTTTTGGGGTTTCTTGAGGTTTTTTGAGGGGCTTTTGGGGGGATTTGGGAGGTTTTGGGGTGCTGGGGGGGGGGGTGTCACTGACCCCCTGTCCCCCCCCAGGCTGTGGTGGTGACACAAAACCATGAACCCCCCATATTGGGGGCGGTTTTGAGTATTTTTGGGGTGGTTTTCAGGGTTTTTGAGGTTTTATGGGGTGATTTGGGGGCGTTGAGGTTTTTTTGGGGTGCTGGGGGGGGTCTCTGACCCCCTTTTCCCCACCCCCCCCCAGGCCTGGGATGGTGACACAAGGCCACGAACCCCCCATATTTGGTGTGGTTTGGGGTTGATTTTGAGGGATTTTGGGGTGGTTTTCAGGGGTTTTGAGATTTTATGGGGTGATTGGGGGGGTGAGGTTTTTTTGGGGTGCTTGGGGGGGTATTTGGGGTGCTGGGGGGGGGGTCCCTGACCCCCTATTCCCCCTCGAGGCCTGGGATGGTGACACAAGGCCATGAACCCCCCATATCTGGAGTGTTTTGGGGTTGATTTTGAGGGATTTTGGGGTGGTTTAGGGGTGTGTGAGATTTTTGAGGGTTTATTTTTTGGGGGGGGGGTGATTTTGTGGTTTTTTGGGGTGCTGGGGGGGGGTCCCTGACCCTCTGTCCCCCCCCAGGCCTGTGATGGTGACACAAGGCCACGAACCCCCCACATATGGGGGATTTGGGGTTGTTTTGGGGGGGGTTTGAGTTTTTCTGGAATGGTTTTGAGGTTTTGGGGTTTTTTTTGGGGTTCTTGAGATTTTTTGAGGGGCTTTTGGGGGGATTTGGGAGGTTTTGGGGTGCTGGGGGGGGGGCAGGTTACTGACCCTCTGTGCCCCCCCAGGCTGTGGTGGTGACACAAAACCATGAACCCCCCATATTGGGGGCGGTTTTGAGTATTTTTGGGGTGGTTTTCAGGGTTTTTGAGGTTTTATGGGGTGATTTGGGGGCGTTGAGGTTTTTTTGGGGTGCTGGGGGGGGTCTCTGACCCCCTATTCCCCCCCCCCCCCCAAGCCTGGGATGGTGACACAATGCCACGAACCCCCCATATTTGGTGTGGTTTGGGGTTGATTTTGAGGGATTTTGGGGTGGTTTTCAGGGGTTTTGAGATTTTATGGGGTGATTGGGGGGGTGAGGTTTTTTTGGGGTGCTTGGGGGGGTATTTGGGGTGCTGGGGGGGGGGTCCCTGACCCCCTATTCCCCCTCGAGGCCTGGGATGGTGACACAAGGCCATGAACCCCCCATATCTGGAGTGTTTTGGGGTTGATTTTGAGGGATTTTGGGGTGGTTTAGGGGTGTGTGAGATTTTTGAGGGTTTTTTTTTTTGGGGGGGGTGTGATTTTGTGGTTTTTTGGGGTGCTGGGGGGGGGTCCCTGACCCTCTGTCCCCCCCCAGGCCTGTGATGGTGACACAAGGCCACGAACCCCCACATATGGGGGATTTGGGGTTGTTTTGGGGTGGTTTGAGTTTTTCTGGAATGGTTTTGAGGTTTTTGGGGGGTTTTTTTGGGTTCTTGAGGTTTTTTGAGGGGCTTTTGGGGGGATTTGGGAGGTTTTGGGGTGCTGGGGGGGGGGCAGGTTACTGACCCTCCTGTGCCCCCCCAGGCTGTGGTGGTGACACAAAACCATGAACCCCCCATATTGGGGGCGGTTTTGAGTTTTTTTGGGGTGGTTTTCAGGGTTTTTGAGGTTTTATGGGGTGATTTGGGGGCGTTGAGGTTTTTTTGGGGTGCTGGGGGGGGTCTCTGACCCCCTATTCCCCCCCCCCCAGGCCTGGGATGGTGACACAAGGCCACGAACCCCCCATATTTGGGGTGGTTTAAGGTTGATTTTGAGGGATTTTAGGGTGTTTTGATTTTTTGGGGGGGGTTAGAGGGATTTTTGAGGTGGTTTGGGGGGGTTTTGGGGTGCTGGGGGGGTCTCTGACCCCCTATTCCCCCCCACCCCCCAGGCCTGGGATGGTGACACAAGGCCACGAATTTGGGGTGGTTTAAGGTTGATTTTGAGGGATTTTGGGGTGTTTTGAGGGTTTTTGGGGGGGTTAGAGGGATTTTTGAGGTGGTTTGGGGGGGTTTTGGGGTGCTGGGGGGGTCTCTGACCCCCTATTCCGCCCCCCCCCCCGGCCTGGGATGGTGACACAAGGCCACGAACCCCCATATTTGGGGTGTTTTGGGGTTGATTTTGAGGGTTTTTTGCAGAGGTTTTTTTGTGGGGGTTTTGGGGTGCTGGGTTTTTTTGGGGTGCTTGGGGGGGGGTCCCTGACCCCCCCTCTCTGTGTATGTGTGTCCCCCCCCCCAGGCCTGGGATGGTGACGCGATGCCGCGCACGCCGGCCTCCAGCGAGGAGGAGGAGGGGGGTCGGGGCTCCGAGTACCCCGAAGGCGACTCGGATTCGGGGAGCGAGGGACCCCCCAACCCCGGCCCCCCCCGAGCCAGGGGCCCCCCCAGACCCCCCCCGGCCCCCGACGACGCCCACTTCAGCCGAATGGTTTTCCGCATCGGCATCCCCGACCTGCACCAAACGGTAATGGGGGGGGGGACACCCCAAAATATGGGTGGGGTCACCCCAAAAATATGGGGGAGTCCCTAAAATATTGAGGGGGGGAGTATAGGGGAATGAGACCCCAAAATATGGGGGGCGGGGGGAATATGAATGGGAAAAATATGGAAGGGACCCCGCAATATGGGGGGGACCCCAAAATGGGGGGAGGTGGGGAATATGGGGGAGACAAAATATGGGGGGACCCCAAAATAGGGGGAGAGGACCCCAAAATCCAGGGGGGAGAAAAGATGGGGGGGCAAAATGGGGGGGCGAGACCCCAAAATATGGGGAGGGGGAAATATGAAGTGGGAAAATATGGGGGGGACCCCAAAATATGGGGGGGGGAATTGGTGGGGCAAGACCCCAAAATATGGGGGGGTAAAATATGGGGGGGGCAGAATATGAAGGGGGAAAATATGAGTGGGACCCCAAAATATGGGGAGGGGACCCCAAAATCCAGGGGGAGGGGGAAAGATGGAGGGGGAAAATGGGGGGGCTGAGGCCCCAAAATATGGAGGGGTAAAATATGGGGGGAGTGGAATATGAAGGAAAAAATATCGGGGGGGGAACCCCAAAATATGGGGTGGAGGGAAGATAGGGGGGGCAAAGTGGGGGGTGGGGTAAGGCCCCAAAATATAGGGGGGCAAAATATAAGGGGACATACCCCCTTTGGGGGTGCTAGGGGTCCCATTTTGGGGTGCTGAGGGTCCCCTTTATGGGAGTCCCTGGCCCTGGGGGTCCCCATTTTGGGGGTCTCTGGCCCCATGGCTCCAGGAGGTCCCCTTTGGGGGTGCTGGGGGTCCCCTTTATGGGGGTCCTTGGTCTTGGGGGTGTTGGGGGTCCCTATTGTTGGGGTCCTTAACCCCATGGGTCCTGGGAGTCCCCTTTGGGGGTGCTGGGGGTCCCCATTCTGGGGGTCCCTGACCCCATGGGTGCTGAGGGGTCCCCATTCTGAGTTCCATGGGTCCTGGTGGTCCCCTTTAGGGGTGATGGGGGTCCCCTTCATCGGGGTCCTTGACCCTGGGGGTCCCCATTCTGAGGCTCCCTGACTCCATAGGTCCTGGGGGTCCCCTTCATGGGGGTCCTTGACCCTGGGGGTCCCCATTCTGAGGTTCCCTGACTCCATGGGTCCTGGGGATCCCCTTTATGGGGGTCCCTGACCCTGGGGGTCCCCATTGTTGGCGTCCCTGACCCCATGGGTGCTGAGGGGTCCCCATTCTGAGGTTCCCTGACTCCATGGGTCCTGGGGATCCCCTTTATGGGGGTCCCTGACCCTAGGGGTCCCCATTGTTGGTGTCCCTGACCCCTTGGGTGCTGAGGAGTCCCCATTCTGACGTTCCCTGACTCCATGGGTCCTGGGGGTCCCCATTGGGGGTGCTGGGGGTCCCCTTTATGGGTGTCTCTGACCCTGGGGGGTCTCCATTCTGAGGGTCCCTGACCCCATGGATGCTGAGGGGTCCCCATTCTGAGGTTCCTTGACTCCATGGGTCCTGGGGATCCCCATTCTGGGGGGGTCCCTGACCCTGGGGGTCCCCATTCTGGGGGGGTCCCTGACCCCATGGGTGCTGAGGGGTCCCCGTTCTGAGGTTCCCTGACTCCATGGGTCCTGGGGATCCCCTTTATGGTGGTCCCTGACCCTGGGGGTCCCCATTGTTGGCGTCCCTGACCCCATGGGTGCTGAGAGGTCCCCATTCTGAGGTTCCCTGACTCCATGGGTCCTGGGGATCCCCATTCTGGTGGGGTCCCTGACCCTGGGGGTCCCCGTTCTGAGGTTCCTTGACTCCATGGGTCCTGGGGATCCCCATTCTGGGGGGGTCCCTGACCCTGGGGGTCCCCATTCTGGGGGGGGGTCCCTGACCCCATGGGTGCTGCGGAGCCCTATTATTGGGATCCTTGACCCCATGAGTGCCACTTGTCCCATTTGGAGGTGCTGGGGGGGGTGTGTGTGTCCCCAGCTTTGGAGGTGTGTGTCCCCAGCTTTGGGGGTGTCACCACCCTGCTAACACCCCCTTTTCCTGTCCCCCCCGTCCCCCCAGAAGTGCCTGCGCTTCGACCCCGGGGCGGCGGTGTGGGCGGCCAAGCAGCAGCTGCTCTGCGCTCTGACCGAGGGGCTCCACGACGGCCTCAACTACGGCCTCTTCCAACCCGCCGCCGCCGGCCGCGACGCCAAATTCCTCGACGAGGAGCGCCCGCTGCGCGACTACCCCCAGAGCTTCGACCAGGGCGTCCCCTACCTCGAGGTACCGCAGGGCTTTGGGGGGGGGGGGTGTCCCCATAGGGCTCCTAGGGTCTCCACGGCGGTTGGGGACACCTAAAACCTTCAACCAGGGGGTAATGGGGTCTCCGTAGGGGTTGGTGACACCCAACAGCTTCATTCAGGAGGTTATGGGGGTCCCTCTATGGGTTTTAGGGTCTCCATGAGGGTTGGTGACATTCAACAGCTTCATTCAGCAGGTTATGGGGGTTCCTCTATGGGTTTTAGGGTCTCCATGGGGGTTGGGGACACCTAAAACCTTCAACCAGGGGGCTATGGGGTCTCCGTAGGGGTTGGTGACACCCAACAGCTTGATTCAGGAGGTTATCAGGGTCCCTCTGTGGGTTTTAGGGTCTCCACGGCGTTTCGGGACACCCAAAACCATCAACCAGGGGGTAATGGGGTCTCCGTAGGGGTTGGTGACACCCAACAGCTTCATTCAGCAGGTTATGGGGGTTCCTCTATGGGTTTTAGGGTCTCCATGGGGGTTGGGGACACCTAAAACCTTCAACCAGGGGGTTATGGGGTCTCCGTAGGGGTTGGTGACACCCAACAGCTTGATTCAGGAGGCTGTGGGGGTTCCTCTATGGGTTTTAGGGTCTCCACGGCATTTGGTGACACCCAAAACCATCAACCAGGGGGTTATGGGGTCTCCATGGGGGTCAGTGACACCCAACATCTTCATTCAGGGGGTTATGGGGGTTCTTCTATGGGTTTTGGGGTCTCCATGGGGGTTGATGACACCCAACAGCTTGATTCAGGAGGTTATGGGGTCCCTCTATTGGTTTTAGGGTCTCCACGGGGGTTGGGGACACCCAGAAACTTCAGCCAGGGGGTTATGGGGGTCCCTCTATGGGTTTTAGGGTCTCCATGAGGGTTGGTGACATTCAACAGCTTCATCCAGGAGGTTATGGGGGTTCCTCTATGGGTTTTAGGGTCTCCATGGGGGTTGGGGACACCTAAAACCTTCAACCAGGGGGTTATGGGGTCTCCGTAGGGGTTGGTGACACCCAACAGCTTGATTCAGGAGGCTGTGGGGGTTCCTCTATGGGTTTTAGGGTCTCCACGGCGTTTGGGGACACCCAAAACCATCAACCAGGGGGTTATGGGGTCTCCGTAGGGGTTGGTGACACCCAACAGCTTCATCCAGGAGGTTATGGGGGTTCCTCTATGGGTTTTAGGGTCTCTATGGGGGTTGGGGACACCTAAAACCTTCAACCAGGGGGTTATGGGGTCTCCGTAGGGGTTGGTGACACCCAACAGCTTGATTCAGGAGGTTGTGGGGGTTCCTCTATGGGTTTTAGGGTCTCCACGGTGTTTGGTGACACCCAAAACCATCAACCAGGGGGTTATGGGGTCTCCATGGGGGTCAGTGACACCCAACATCTTTATTCAGGGGTTTATGGGGGTTCTTCTATGGGTTTTGGGGTCTCCATGGGGGTTGATGACACCCAACAGCTTGATTCAGGAGGTTATGGGGGTCCCTCTATGGGTTTTGGGGTCTCCATGGGGGTTGGTGACACCCAACAGCTTCATCCAGGGGGTTATGTGGGTCCCCTCAATGGATTTTAGGGTCTCCATGGGGGTTGGGGACACCCAAAAACTTCAACCCTGGGGTTTTGGGGCCCCCATGGGGGTTCTGGGGGGGGGGTGTCTTCATACGAGTCATGGGGTCTCCTTTGGGGGGGGGGGGGGGGGGGGGGGTGTGTTCAACCCCTTCCAGTGTGGGTTGGTGACACCCAACAGCTTCAACCCTGGGGTTCTGGGATCCCCTTATGGCTCATGGGGTCTCCATAAGGGTTGTTGGGGGGTTCCTAGAGGAAGAGGGGGTGCTCGGGGGAGGGAGGGGCTTCTGCTCTGACCCCCCTCCCCTTTCCCCCCCCCCCAGTTTCGTTACAAGACCCGCGTCTACAAGCAAACGAACCTGGACGAGAAGCAACTGGCCAAGCTGCACACCAAGGTGGGGGACAGGGACACGCCCCTTGTGCCGAAAGCCACGCCCCCCTGCTCCACAGGCCACACCCACTGTGCATTGACCACGCCCCCCGCTCAATAACCCGCTCCCATTCATTCATTGGCCGCACCCCCAATCCAAAGCCTTGAGCGTTGGCCACGCCCACTTATTCGCTGACCACGCCTCCTCACCTCAACCCGTGCCCATTCATTCATTGGCCCCACCCCTTGCCTATTGATCACGCCCCCCGTTGTGAGGCCACGCCCCCACACTCCATGTGCCCCCTGGTTGTGTCCCCATGTCCCTTCCCGTGTCCATGTCCCCATGACCCTGATGTGTCCCCCTCCGTGTCCCCGTGACCCTGATGTGTCCCTGTGTCCCCATGACCCTGATGTGTCCCTCTCTATGTCCTCATGTCCCTGATGTGTCCCCCTCCGTGTACCTGTGACCCTGATGTGTCCCTCTCTGTGTCCCCATGACTCTGATGTGTCCCTCTGTGTCCCCGTGACCTCGATGTGTCCCTCTCTGTGTCTCCGTGTCCCTGATGTGTCCCTCTCTGTGTCCCCGTGACCTCGATGTGTCCCCATGACCCCGCTGTGTCCCTCTCCGTGTCTCCATGTCCCTGATGTGTCCCTCTCTGTGTCCCCATGACCCTGATGTGTCCCCCTCTGAGTCCCTGTGACCCTGATGTGTCCCTCTCCGTGTCCTCATGACCCTGATGTGTCCCTCTCCATGTCCCCGTGACCCTTATGTGTCCCTCTCCGTGTCCTCATGACCCTGATGTGTCCCTCTCCATGTCCCCGTGACCCTGATGTGTCCATGTCCATGTCTTTGTCCCCATGTCCCTGTGACTCTGACATGTCCTTGTCCCTCTGTGACCCTGACATATGTGTCTGTGTCCATATCGATGTGACCCTGATGTCCCCGTGTCCTCATGTCCGTGTCCCCATGACCCTGACCTGTCCGTGTCCATGTCTGTGTCCCCATGTCCCAGTTCGTGTTCCTGTCCCTGTGACCCTGATGTGTTTGTGTCCCCATGTCCGTGTCCCTGTCCCCATGACCATGACATGTCCGTGTCCATGTGTCCCTGTCTCTGTCTCCATGACCCTGACGTGTCCCTATCTGTGTCCCTGTCCCCATGACCATGACATGTCCATGTCCATGTCCCCATGTCCCAGTCTATGTCCATGTCCCTGTGACCCTGACGTGTCCCCATCTGTGTCCCCGTGTCCCTGTCCCCGTCACCTTGATGTGTCTGTGTCCCCATGTCCATGACATGTCCGCGTGTCCCTGTCCATGTGTCCATGTCTGTGTCCCCATGTCCCAGTTTGTGTCCCTGTGACCCTGACGTGTCCCTGTCCCCGTGACCTTGATGTGTCTGTGTCCCCATGACCCTGACATGTCCGTGTCCATGTCCCCATGTCCATGTCAACCTGATGTGCCCATGTCCCTGTTCGTGTCCCTGTGTCCCCGTGACCTTGATGTGTCTGTGTCCCCATCACCCTTACATGTCTGTGTGTCCCTGTCCGTGTCCCCATGACCCTGACATGTCCCTGTCCGTGTCCCCATGTCCCAGTCCACGTCAACCTGATGTGTCCATGTCCCTGTTCATGTCCCCGTGACCCTGACGTGTCTGTGTCTGTGTCCCCGTGACCCTGACGTGTCTGTGTCTGTGTCCCCGTGTCCCTGACGTGTCCGTGTGTCCCCAGACGGGGCTACGCAAGTTCCTCGACTACGTGCAGCACGGTTCGGCTGAGAAGGTGGCGCGGCTGCTGGACCGAGGCCTGGACCCCAACTACCACGACTCCGACTCGGGGGGTGAGACCCCCCCAAATCCTGAGACATCCCCCCCCACCCCAACCCCTGGGGACCCTCCAACCCCTGGACAACTCCAGGACCCCCCCAAATCCTGAGACCCACCCCCTCAACCTCTGGAGACCCCAAATCCCGACACCCCTGATCCTGATTTTGAGCTGCCCCCCTCCATTTTGGGGCTGATTCCCTTGGATTTTGAGGTGCCCCCTTCCATTTTGGGGCTGATTCCCTTGGATTTTGGGGTGACCCCCTCATTTTTGAGCTCCCTCCCCCATTTTAGGGCTGATTCCCTTGGATTTTGGTTTGAACCCCCATTTTTGGGGCCGATTCCCATGGATTTTAGGGTGATCCCTCTCAGTTTTGGGCTGATTCCCTTGGATATTGGGGTGACTCCCCATTTTTTGGCTGATTCACTTGGATTTTGAGCTGCCCCCCCCTCCCCTTCTTGGGGCTGATTCCCTTGGATCTTGGGGTGAACCTCCATTTTTGGGTGACCCTTCCAGTTTTTGGGCTGATTCCCTTGGATTTTGAGGTAACCCCCCCATTTTTAGGCTGATTCCCTGTGGTTTTGAGTTGCCCCCCCCCCCTTTTTGGCCAGATTCCCTTGGATTTTGAGGTGACCCCCTCCATTTTTGGGCTGATTCCCCAGGGTTTTAGGGTGACCTCTCTCATTTTTAGGCTGATTCCCTTGGATTTTGGGTTGACCCCCACATTTTTGGGGCTGATTCCTTGGGGTTTGGGGGTGTCCCCCCCTATTTTCAGTCTGATTCCCCAGGATTTTGCCCCCCCCACCTATTTGGGCTCATTCCTCAGGGTTTTAGGGTGACCCTTCTGATTTTTAGGCTGATTCCCTTGGATTTTGAGGTGACCCCCCCATTTTTGGGGCTGGTTCCTTGGGGTTTTGGGGTGCCCCCCGCCATTTTGAGGCTGATTCCTTGGGGTTTCGGGGTGCCCCCCCATTTTGGGGCTGATTCCTTGGGGTTTCGGGGTGCCCCCCCCATTTTGAGGCTGATTCCTTGGGGTTTCGGGGTGCCCCCCCCATTTTGGGGCTGATTCCTTGGGGTTTCGGGGTGCCCTCCCCATTTTGGGGCTGATTCCCTGGGGTTTTGGGGTGCCCCCCCCCATTTTGACGCTGATTCCTTGGGGTTTTGCCCCCCCCTATCTCACGGTGACCTCCCCCCCCCCGCCATTTTGTGCTGGTTCCTCGGGGGTTTTGCCCCCCCCCCGCCATTTTGTGCTGGTTCCTCAGGGTTTTGGCCCCCCCCGCCATTTTGTGCTGGTTCCTCAGGGTTTTGCCCCCCCCCCCGCCATTTTGTGCTGGTTCCTCAGGGTTTTGCCCCCCCCCCCGCCATTTTGTGCTGGTTCCTCAGGGTTTTGCCCCCCACCCCCCGCCATTTTGTGCTGGTTCCTCAGGGTTTTGCCCCCCCCCTGCCATTTTGTGCTGGTTCCTCAGGGTTTTGCCCCCCACCCCCCGCCATTTTGTGCTGGTTCCTCAGGGTTTTGCCCCCCCGCCGCCATTTTGCGCTGGTTCCCTGGGGTTTTGCCCCCCACCCCGCCATTTTGTGCTGGTTCCCTGGGGTTTTCCGCCTCAACCCCCCCCCGCCATTTTGTGCTGGTTCCTCGGGGTTTTGCCCCCCCCCCTCCCCATCTCATAGTGACACCCCTCTCTGTGTCCTCCCCCCCCCTCCCAGAGACCCCCCTGACGCTGGCTGCGCAGCGGGAGGGCCCGGCCGAGGTGGAGATTATCCGGCTGCTCTGCCTGGGGGGGGCGCACCTCGACTTCCGCGCCCGCGACGGAGCCACCGCGCTTCACCGCGCCGTCTGCACGCGCCGCTACCCGGCCCTGCTGGTGAGGGGCGGGGCTTGATGGGCGGGAGCCAATGGGAGAGAGGGAAGGGCGGGGAGATAAGGGGTCGGGAGCCAATGGGAGGCGAGGAGGGGGGGGCGTGGCCTCGCGCTCTGCCCCCGCCTTCACACCGCTCCCTCCCGCGCTTTCTGCTGAGAGGCGGGGCTTGAGGGGGAAGGAGCCAATGGGAGCATAGGGGGCGTGGCCTACGCGCTGCTCCCTCCCCCGCAATGCTAATGAAGCGGGAGCCAATGGGAGACAAAGGGGGCGGGGCTGAAGGGTGAGGCAGCCAATGGGAGCGCAGGGGGGCGTGGCCTCCGAGCCGCCCGCCTCCACGCGCTCCCTCCAGCGGAAGCCAATGGGAGAGAAAAGGGGCGGGGCTAAGGAGTGAGGGAGCCAATGAGAGTCTGGGGGCGTGGTCAAGGCCACGTGGGCGCTGGGGCAGGGGCTCCCCCAGTGGGGAGGGGGCTCCCATGGGCATGGGTGCTGCGGGTGCAGGGCCTGTGTGTGCAGTGCATGTATGGGTGCCAAGGGTGCAATGGGTGCTGTGCGTGCAGCAGGTACCATGGGTGCAGTGCACAGATGGGCGCTGTGGGTGCAGGGGTCATGGGTGCTCTGGGTGTGCAGGAGGTGCGATGGGTGCTGTGCCTGCACTGCTGCAGCAGATGCGATGGGTGCAGGAGGTTCCATGGGTGCAGAAGGTTCCATGGGTGCAGGAGGTTCCATAGGTGCAAGGAGTTCCATGGGTGCAGGGGGTGCAGGAGGTTCCATGGGTTCCATGGGTGCAGGGGGCTCCATGGGTGCAGGGGGCTCCATGGGTGCAGGGGGTGCAGGGGGTGCAGAGGGTTCCATGGGTGCAGAGGGTTCCATGGGTTCCATGGGTACAGGGGGTTCCATGGGTTCCATGGGTGCAGGGGGTTCCACGGGTGCAGAAGGTTCCATGGGTGCAGGAGGTTCCATGGGTGCAGGGGGTTCCATGGGTGCAGAGGGTTCCATGGGTTCCATGGGTGCAGGGGGTTCCATGGGTGCAGAAGGTTCCATGGATGCAGGAGGTTCCATGGATGCAGGGGGTTCCATGGGTTCCATGGGTGCAGGGGGTTCCATGGGTGCAGAGGGTTCCATGGGTGCAGAGGGTTCCATGGTTCCATGGGTGCAGGGGGTTCCATGGGTGCAGAAGGTTCCATGGGTGCAGGAGGTTCCATGGGTGCAGGGGGTTCCATGGGTGCAGCGGGTGCAGGGGGTGCAGAGGGTTCCATGGGTGTTGCGGGTGCAGGGGGTGCAGGGGGTTCCATGGGTGCAGGGGATTTCATGGGTGCCGGGGGTTCCATGGGTGCTGCGGGTTCCATGGATGCAGCAGGTGCAGGGGGTCCCATGGGTGCAGTGGGTGCAGAGGGTTCCATGGGTGCAGGGGATTCCTTGGGTGCAGCGGGTCCCATGGATGCAGGGGGTGTGGGGCGTTCCATGGGTGCTGCAGGTTCCATGGGTGCATGGGGTTCCCTGGGTGCAGGCGGTTCCATGGGTGCAGTGGGTGCTGGGGGTACAGGGGGTTCCATGGGTGCAGGGAGTTCCATGGGTGCAGTGGGTGCAAGGGGTTCCAGGAGTGCAGGGGGTTCCATGGGTGCAGTGGGTGCAGGGGGTTCCAGGAGTGCAGGGGGTTCCATGGGTGCAGGGGGTTCCATGGGTTCCGTGGGTGCAGGGGGCTCCATGGGCGCAGGGGGCTCCATGGGTGCAGGGGGCTCTGTGGGTGCATGGGGCTCTGTGGGTGCAGGGGGTCCCGTGGGTGCCAGGGGTTCCATGGGTGCAGGGTGTTCCATGGGTGCAGGGAGTTCCGTGGGTTCCGTGGGTGCGGGGGGCTCCATGGGTGCAGGGGGCTCCATGGGTGCAGGGGGTCCCGTGGGTGCAGGGGGTTCCATGGGTGCAGGGGGTTCCGTGGGTGCAGGGGGCTCCATGGGTGCAGGGGGTCTCGTGGGTGGAGGGGGTTCCGTGGGTTCCGTGGGTTCTGTGGGTGCAGGGGGCTCCATGGGTGCAGGGGGTCCCGTGGGTGCTGGGGGCTCCATGGGTGTAGGGGGTCTCGTGGGTGGAGGGGGTTCCGTGGGTTCCGTGGGTTCTGTGGGTGCAGGTGGCTCCATGGGTGCGGGGAGTCCCGTGGGTGCTGGGGGTTCCATGGGTGCAGGGGGTTCTGTGGGTTCCGTGGGTGCAGGGGGCTCCATGGGTGCAGGGGGTCTCGTGGGTGGAGGGGGTTCCGTGGGTTCCGTGAGTTCTGTGGGTGCAGGGGGCTCCATGGGTGCAGGGGGTCCTGTGGGTGCAGGGGGTTCCGTGGGTTCTGTGGGTGCAGGTGGCTTCATGGGTGCAGGGGGTCCTGTGGGTGCTGGGGGTTCCATGGGTGCAGGGGGTTCCGTGGGTGCAGGGGGCTCCATGGGTGCAGGGGGTCTCGTGGGTGGAGGGGGTTCCGTGGGTTCCGTGGGTTCCGTGGGTGCAGGGGGCTCCATGGGTGCAGGGGGTCCCGTGGGTGCTGGGGGTTCAATGGGTGCAGGGGGTTCTGTGGGTTCCGTGGGTGCAGGGGGCTCCATGGGTGCAGGGGGTCTCGTGGGTGGAGGGGGTTCCGTGGGTTCCGTGGGTTCTGTGGGTGCAGGGGGCTCCATGGGTGCAGGGGGTTCCGTGGGTTCTGTGGGTGCAGGTGGCTTCATGGGTGCAGGGGGTTCCGTGGGTGCAGGGGGCTCCGTGGGTGCAGGGGGTCTCGTGGGTGGAGGGGGTTCCGTGGGTTCCGTGGGTTCCGTGGGTTCCGTGGGTTCCGTGGGTGCAGGGGGCTCCATGGGTGCAGGGGGTCCCGTGGGTGCTGGGGGTTCCGTGGGTTCCGTGGGTTCTGTGGGTGCAGGGGGCTCCATGGGTGCAGGGGGTCCCGTGGGTGCTGGGGGCTCCATGGGTGCAGGGGGTCTCGTGGGTGGAGGGGGTTCCGTGGGTTCCGTGGGTTCCGTGGGTGCAGGGGGCTCCATGGGTGCAGGGGGTCCCGTGGGTGCTGGGGGTTCAATGGGTGCAGGGGGTTCTGTGGGTTCCGTGGGTGCAGGGGGCTCCATGGGTGCAGGGGGTCTCGTGGGTGGAGGGGGTTCCGTGGGTTCCGTGAGTTCTGTGGGTGCAGGGGGCTCCATGGGTGCAGGGGGTTCTGTGGGTGCAGGGGGTTCCGTGGGTTCCGTGGGTGCAGGGGGCTCCATGGATGCAGGGAGTTCCATGGGTGCAGGGGGTTCCATGGGTGCAGGGGGTCTCATGGGTGCCGGGGGTGCCCCCGCAGGCGCTGCTGGACTTGGGGGGCTCCCCGAACTACAAGGACCGCCGGGGGCTGACCCCCCTGTACCACACGGCCATGGTGGGGGGCGACCCCCGCTGCTGCGAGCTGCTGCTCTACAACCGCGCTCACATCGGCACCGTCGACGAGAACGGCTGGCAGGAGATACACCAGGTCCCCCTGTCCCTGTGTCCCCGTGTCCCCCTGTCCCCCTGTCCCCATGGCCCCCATGTCCCCCTGTCCCCATGTCCCCCTGTCCCCATGTCCCCCCTGTCCCCTGTCCCCATGGCCCCATGGCCCCCATGTCCCCATGTCCCCCCTGTCCCTCTGTCCCCATGTCCCCATGTCCCCGTGTCCCCTATGTCCCCCTCTCCCCATGTCCCCCTCTCCCCATGTCCCTGTGTCCTCATGTCCCCCTTGTCCCCATGTCCCCTATGTCCACCCTGTCCCCATGTCCCCTATGTCCCCCCTGTCCCCATGTCCCCATGTCCCCGTGTCCCCGTATCCCCCTGTCCCCCTGTCCCAATGTCCCCTATGTCCCCCTGTCCCCATGTCCCCGTATCCCCCTGTCCCTCTGTCCCCATGTCCCCGTGTCCCCCATGTCCCCCTCTCCCCATGTCCCCCTCTCCCCATGTCCCTGTGTCCTCATGTCCCCCCTGTCCCCATGTCCCCCTGTCCCCATGTCCCCCTCTCCCCATGTCCCCGTGTCCCCTATGTCCCCCTCTCCCCATGTCCCCCCTCTCCCATGTCCCTGTGTCCTCATGTCCCCCTTGTCCCCATGTCCCCTATGTCCACCCTGTCCCCATGTCCCCTATGTCCCCCCTGTCCCCATGTCCCCATGTCCCCGTGTCCCCGTATCCCCCTGTCCCCCTGTCCCAATGTCCCCTATGTCCCCCTGTCCCCATGTCCCCGTATCCCCCTGTCCCTCTGTCCCCATTGTCCCCGTGTCCCCTATGTCCCCCTCTCCCCATGTCCCCCTGTCCCCATGTCCCCCTGTCCCCATGTCCCCCTGTCCCCATGTCCCCCCTCTCCCCATGTCCCCATGTCCCCATGTCCCCTATGTCCCCCCTGTCCCCATGTCCCCCTGTCCCCATGTCCCCCTGTCCCCATGTCCCCATGTCCCCATGTCCCCGTGTCCCCCTGTCCTCATGTACCCCCTGTCCCCCCTGTCCCCCTGTCCCAATGTCCCCTATGTCCCCCTGTCCCCATGTCCCCGTATCCCCCTGTCCACTATGTCCCCCTGTCCCCATGTCCCCCCCATGTCCCCCTGTCCCCATGTCCCCCATGTCCCTGTCCCCATGTCCCCATCCCGGTGTCACAGTCCCTGTCCCCTCCAGG
>JAUNZM010002730.1:27500-39908 GCA_033459285.1 Clamator glandarius | reverse complement strand
GGCAGCCCGCCGTGGACTTAGTCTCTGCGGCTTCCGCAGGCGGGTAGACCTGGCAGCCCGCCGTGGACTTAGTCTCTGCGGCTTCCGCAGGCGGGTAGACCTGGCAGCCCGCCGTGGACTTAGTCTCTGCGGCTTCCGCAGGCGGGTAGACCTGGCAGCCCGCCGTGGACTTAGTCTCTGCGGCTTCCGCAGGCGGGTAGACCTGGCAGCCCGCCGTGGACTTAGTCTCTGCGGCTTCCGCAGGCGGGTAGACCTGGCAGCCCGCCGTGGACTTAGTCTCTGCGGCTGACGCAGGCGGGTAGACCTGGCAGCCCGCCGTGGACTTAGTCTCTGCGGCTTCCGCAGGCGGGTAGACCTGGCAGCCCGCCGTGGACTTAGTCTCTGCGGCTTCCGCAGGCGGGTAGACCTGGCAGCCCGCCGTGGACTTAGTCTCTGCGGCTTCCGCAGGCGGGTAGACCTGGCAGCCCGCCGTGGACTTAGTCTCTGCGGCTTCCGCAGGCGGGTAGACCTGGCAGCCCGCCGTGGACTTAGTCTCTGCGGCTTCCGCAGGCGGGTAGACCTGGCAGCCCGCCGTGGACTTAGTCTCTGCGGCTTCCGCAGGCGGGTAGACCTGGCAGCCCGCCGTGGACTTAGTCTCTGCGGCTTCCGCAGGCGGGTAGACCTGGCAGCCCGCCGTGGACTTAGTCTCTGCGGCTTCCGCAGGCGGGTAGACCTGGCAGCCCGCCGTGGACTTAGTCTCTGCGGCTTCCGCAGGCGGGTAGACCTGGCAGCCCGCCGTGGACTTAGTCTCTGCGGCTTCCGCAGGCGGGTAGACCTGGCAGCCCGCCGTGGACTTAGTCTCTGCGGCTTCCGCAGGCGGGTAGACCTGGCAGCCCGCCGTGGACTTAGTCTCTGCGGCTTCCGCAGGCGGGTAGACCTGGCAGCCCGCCGTGGACTTAGTCTCTGCGGCTTCCGCAGGCGGGTAGACCTGGCAGCCCGCCGTGGACTTAGTCTCTGCGGCTTCCGCAGGCGGGTAGACCTGGCAGCCCGCCGTGGACTTAGTCTCTGCGGCTTCCGCAGGCGGGTAGACCTGGCAGCCCGCCGTGGACTTAGTCTCTGCGGCTTCCGCAGGCGGGTAGACCTGGCAGCCCGCCGTGGACTTAGTCTCTGCGGCTTCCGCAGGCGGGTAGACCTGGCAGCCCGCCGTGGACTTAGTCTCTGCGGCTTCCGCAGGCGGGTAGACCTGGCAGCCCGCCGTGGACTTAGTCTCTGCGGCTTCCGCAGGCGGGTAGACCTGGCAGCCCGCCGTGGACTTAGTCTCTGCGGCTTCCGCAGGCGGGTAGACCTGGCAGCCCGCCGTGGACTTAGTCTCTGCGGCTTCCGCAGGCGGGTAGACCTGGCAGCCCGCCGTGGACTTAGTCTCTGCGGCTTCCGCAGGCGGGTAGACCTGGCAGCCCGCCGTGGACTTAGTCTCTGCGGCTTCCGCAGGCGGGTAGACCTGGCAGCCCGCCGTGGACTTAGTCTCTGCGGCTTCCGCAGGCGGGTAGACCTGGCAGCCCGCCGTGGACTTAGTCTCTGCGGCTTCCGCAGGCGGGTAGACCTGGCAGCCCGCCGTGGACTTAGTCTCTGCGGCTTCCGCAGGCGGGTAGACCTGGCAGCCCGCCGTGGACTTAGTCTCTGCGGCTTCCGCAGGCGGGTAGACCTGGCAGCCCGCCGTGGACTTAGTCTCTGCGGCTTCCGCAGGCGGGTAGACCTGGCAGCCCGCCGTGGACTTAGTCTCTGCGGCTTCCGCAGGCGGGTAGACCTGGCAGCCCGCCGTGGACTTAGTCTCTGCGGCTTCCGCAGGCGGGTAGACCTGGCAGCCCGCCGTGGACTTAGTCTCTGCGGCTTCCGCAGGCGGGTAGACCTGGCAGCCCGCCGTGGACTTAGTCTCTGCGGCTTCCGCAGGCGGGTAGACCTGGCAGCCCGCCGTGGACTTAGTCTCTGCGGCTTCCGCAGGCGGGTAGACCTGGCAGCCCGCCGTGGACTTAGTCTCTGCGGCTTCCGCAGGCGGGTAGACCTGGCAGCCCGCCGTGGACTTAGTCTCTGCGGCTTCCGCAGGCGGGTAGACCTGGCAGCCCGCCGTGGACTTAGTCTCTGCGGCTTCCGCAGGCGGGTAGACCTGGCAGCCCGCCGTGGACTTAGTCTCTGCGGCTTCCGCAGGCGGGTAGACCTGGCAGCCCGCCGTGGACTTAGTCTCTGCGGCTTCCGCAGGCGGGTAGACCTGGCAGCCCGCCGTGGACTTAGTCTCTGCGGCTTCCGCAGGCGGGTAGACCTGGCAGCCCGCCGTGGACTTAGTCTCTGCGGCTTCCGCAGGCGGGTAGACCTGGCAGCCCGCCGTGGACTTAGTCTCTGCGGCTTCCGCAGGCGGGTAGACCTGGCAGCCCGCCGTGGACTTAGTCTCTGCGGCTTCCGCAGGCGGGTAGACCTGGCAGCCCGCCGTGGACTTAGTCTCTGCGGCTTCCGCAGGCGGGTAGACCTGGCAGCCCGCCGTGGACTTAGTCTCTGCGGCTTCCGCAGGCGGGTAGACCTGGC
This sequence comes from Clamator glandarius, assembly GCA_033459285.1. NCBI lineage: Eukaryota > Metazoa > Chordata > Aves > Cuculiformes > Cuculidae > Clamator > Clamator glandarius. The sequence continues at coordinate 37,355 of JAUNZM010002730.1, read as the reverse complement.
AGCCCGCCGTGGACTTAGTCTCTGCGGCTTCCGCAGGCGGGTAGACCTGGCAGCCCGCCGTGGACTTAGTCTCTGCGGCTTCCGCAGGCGGGTAGACCTGGCAGCCCGCCGTGGACTTAGTCTCTGCGGCTGGCGCAGGCGGGTAGACCTGGCAGCCCGCCGTGGACTTAGTCTCTGCGGCTTCCGCAGGCGGGTAGACCTGGCAGCCCGCCGTGGACTTAGTCTCTGCGGCTTCCGCAGGCGGGTAGACCTGGCAGCCCGCCGTGGACTTAGTCTCTGCGGCTTCCGCAGGCGGGTAGACCTGGCAGCCCGCCGTGGACTTAGTCTCTGCGGCTGGTGCAGGCGGGTAGACCTGGCAGCCCGCCGTGGACTTAGTCTCTGCGGCTTCCGCAGGCGGCTAGACCTGGCAGCCCGCCGTGGACTTAGTCTCTGCGGCATCCGCAGGCGGGTAGACCTGGCAGCCCGCGGTGGACTTAGTTTCTGCGGCTTGCGCTAACGGGTAGACCTGGCAGCCCGCCGTGGACTTAGTCTCTGCGGCTTGCGCTAACGGGTAGACCTGGCGGCCGCCTCCGCTCCTGGTTCTCACCGAAGGGGTCGCTGCTTTGCGCTGCCTCCGGTTATGTCCTCGTAAGAGGCGGCGTCGTTGGCGCGCTCCCTCCGCTGGTGACTTCTCCGAGTTGGAAGCTAGGGCCCCCTCGGACTCACCTGTACATACTATAGGGGCGAGCGGTGACTCGCCGCGGAGGGCACCGCTGGCGAGCGGCTAAGTTGGGCTGTGCACGATCCGTTTCGGCCGCTCCGCCGGAGGAGTCGCATTTTCCCGGTTGCACTCTCTCCGGTTCTTTTTTCCGCTTTCTCGTTTTTCCGCTTTTCTCTGGTCGCCGCTCCACCGGGGTGACTCGTTCGCCGCGGGGTGAGCGCAAGAGGTGGTGCGGCGTGTGTCAGGCTGATGGTCTCGTTGTCGAACGCTGAGAAGGGGAAGTCGAGCGTGCCGCGGCTCTCCCCTGGTCCCGGCTGGCCAGGCACGGATGGGCTCGGTGTCTCGGAGCGGTGGGTGATGCTTAGCGAGGCTCGTCTCGGCAGGCGCGTCTGAGGGGCTTCTCGGCAGGGCCGGCTCTGCCGGTGTGCCAGCCGGTGTTGCACCCCTCTCCCCGGACGCTGCCTGGTCGTTCGTACCGCTCCCGCCGTTCTCCCCACGGGGTTGGGCGGTGGGATGCCGCGTGGTGGCCGTTGCTGTCCCAGGAGAACCGTGGCTGCGGGGGCCTCGGTACCCTTTTATTTTTCCCTGATCGATGAGGTTCGATCGACGTGGCCGCCCGCCGTGGACTTGCTTTCCGCGGCTTGCGGTGGCGGGTAGACCTGGCCGCCCGCTGGTTTCCTAGAGGTGGGTAGACGTGACGGCCGGTTTGCCACGGAGCAGGCCTCCGCCGCGGGAGTGTAGCGTTCCCTTCGCGCCGTCCGTTCCCCTGGGTGCTGGGGTAGACCTGGCAGCCCGCCGTGGACTTGCTTTCTGCGGCTTGCGCTGGCGGGTAGACCTGGCAGCCCGCCGGTTGCCTGGAGGTGGGTAGACGTGATGGCCGGTTTCGTCCCCGCCTCGCGCGCCGCGTCCTGTCTACCCGGCTCCGGCCGTCCGGGCTTACCCTTCTCCGGCCGTCCTGGACGTCTACCCGGCTCTGGCCGTCCGGGCTTAGCCGGCTCCGGCCGTCCTGTCTACCCTCCTCCGGCCGTCCGGGCTTATCCGGCTCCGGCCGTCCTGGCTACCCCTCTCCGGCCGTCCGGGCTTACCCTTCTTCGGCCGTCCTGGCTACCCGGCTCCGGCCGTCCGGGCTTACCCGGCTCCGGCCGTTCTGGCTACACACCTCCGGCCGTCCGGGCTTACCCGGCTCTGGCCGTCCGGGCTTACCCGGCTCCGGCCGTTCTGGCTACCCGGCTCCGGCCGTCCTGTCTATCCTCCTCCGGCCGTCCGGGCTTACCCGGCTCCGGCCGTCCTGTCTACCCGCTCCGGCCGTCTCGTCTACCCACCTCCGGCTGTCCTGTCTACCATCCTCCGGCCGTCCGGGCTTACCCTTCTCCGGTCGTCCTGGCTACCCCTCTCCGGCCGTCCGGGCTTACCCTTCTCCGGCCGTCCTGGCTACCCGGCTCCGGCCGTCCGGGCTTACCCGGCTCTGGCCGTCCGGGCTTACCCGGCTCCGGCCGTCCTGGCTACCCCTCTCCGGTCGTCCGGGCTTACCCTTCTCCGGCCGTCCTGGCTACCCGGCTCCGGCCGTCCGGGCTTACCCGGCTCTGGCCGTCCGGGCTTACCCGGCTCCGGCAGTCCGGGCTTACCCGGCTCCGGCCGTTCTGGCTACACACCTCCGGCTGTCCTGTCTACCATCCTCCGGCCGTCCGGGCTTACCCTTCTCCGGTCGTCCTGGCTACCCCTCTCCGGCCGTCCGGGCTTACCCTTCTCCGGCCGTCCTGGCTACCCGGCTCCAGCCGTCCGGGCTTACCCGGCTCTGGCCGTCCGGGCTTACCCGGCTCCGGCCGTTCTGGCTACCCGGCTCCGGCTGTCCTGTCTACCATCCTCCGGCCGTCCGGGCTTACCCGGCTCCGGCCGTCCTGTCTACCCGCTCCGGCCGTCTCGTCTACCCACCTCCGGAGCATCGGCAGGACCGCCGTGCTTCGCCCGGGCTGCCGGTCTTTCCGGCCGCGTCGGGCCGTCAGGTCTACCCCTCTCCGGCCGGTCTTTGTTCGTTTTTCCAGCGGGACGGGTAGACCTGGCGGCCGCCTCCGCTCCTGGTTCTCACCGAAGGGGTCGCTGCTTTGCGCTGCCTCCGGTTATGTCCTCGTAAGAGGCGGCGTCGTTGGCGCGCCCCCTCCGCTGGTGACTTCTCCGAGTTGGAAGCTAGGGCGCCCTCGGACTCACCTGTACATACTATAGGGGCGAGCGGTGACTCGCCACTGAGGGCACGGCTGGCGAGCGGTCTAAGTTGGGCTGCGCACGATCCGTTTCGGCCGCTCCGCCGGAGGAGTCGCATTTTCCCGGTTGCACTCTCTCCGATTCTGCTTTCCGCTTATCTCGTTTTTCCGCTTTTCTCTGGTCGCCGCTGCACCGGGGTGTGAGTCGTTCGCCGCGGGGTGAGCGCAAGAGGTGGTGCGGCGTGTGTCAGGCTGATGGTCTCGTTGTCGAACGCTGAGAAGGGGAAGTCGAGCGTGCCGCGGCTCTCCCCTGGTCCCGGCTGGCCAGGCACGGATGGGCTCGGTGGCTCCGGCCGTCCTCTCTACTCGGCTCCGGCCGTCCTGTCTACCCTCCTCCGGCTGTCCTCTCTACCCTCCTCCGGCCCTGCTGGCTTACCCGGCTCCGGCCGTTCTGTCTACCCTCCTCCGGCCTTCCGGGCTTACCCGGCTCCGGCCGTTCTGTCTACCCACCTCCGACCTTCCTTTCTACCCTCCCCTGGCCGTCCGTGCTTACCCGGCTCCGGCCGTCCTGTCTACCCATCTCCGACCTTCCTTTTACCCTCCCCTGGCCGTCCGTGCTTACCCGGCTCTGGCCGTCTGTCTGCCCTCCTCTGTCTGTGCTGTCAACCCTCCTCCGGCCGTCTGGGCTTACCCGGCTCCGGTTGTCCTGTCTACCCTCCTGCGGCCGTCCGGGCTTACCCGGCCCCGGCCGTCCTGTCTACCCTGCTCCGGTTGTCCTGCCTACCCTCCTCCGGCCTTCCGGGCTTACCCGGCTCCGGCCGTCCTGTCTACCCATCTCCGACCCTCCTTTCTACCCTCCCCTGGCCGTCCGTGCTTACTCGGCTCTGGCCGTGCGGTCTACCCGGCTGCGGCCGTCTGTCTACCCTCCTCTGTCTGTGCTGTCTAGCCTCCTCCGGCCGTACGGGCTTAACCGGCTCCGGCCGTCTGTCTACCCTCCTCCGGCCGTCCAGGCTTACCCGGCTCCGGCCGTCCTGTCTACCCCGCTCCGGTTGTCCTGCCTACCCTCCTCCGGCCGTCCGGGCTTACCCGGCTCCGGTTGTCCTGCCTACCCTCCTCCGGCCGTCCGGGCTTACCCGGCTCCGGCCGTCCTGGCTACCCCTCTCCGGCCGTCCGGGCTTACCCTTCTTCGGCCGTCCTGGCTACCCGGCTCCGGCCGTTCTGGCTACACACCTCCGGCCGTCCGGGCTTACCCGGCTCTGGCCGTCCGGGCTTACCCGGCTCCGGCCGTTCTGGCTACCCGGCTCCGGCCGTCCTGTCTATCCTCCTCCGGCCGTCCGGGCTTACCCGGCTCCGGCCGTCCTGTCTACCCGCTCCGGCCGTCTCGTCTACCCACCTCCGGCTGTCCTGTCTACCATCCTCCGGCCGTCCGGGCTTACCCTTCTCCAGTCGTCCTGGCTACCCCTCTCCGGCCGTCCGGGCTTACCCTTCTCCGGCCGTCCTGGCTACCCGGCTCCGGCCGTCCGGGCTTACCCGGCTCTGGCCGTCCGGGCTTACCCGGCTCCGGCCGTCCTGGCTACCCCTCTCCGGTCGTCCGGGCTTACCCTTCTCCGGCCGTCCTGGCTACCCGGCTCCGGCCGTCCGGGCTTACCCGGCTCCGGCCGTCCGGGCTTACCCGGCTCCGGCAGTCCGGGCTTACCCGGCTCCGGCCGTTCTGGCTACACACCTCCGGCTGTCCTGTCTACCATCCTCCGGCCGTCCGGGCTTACCCTTCTCCGGTCGTCCTGGCTACCCCTCTCCGGCCGTCCGGGCTTACCCTTCTCCGGCCGTCCTGGCTACCCGGCTCCAGCCGTCCGGGCTTACCCGGCTCTGGCCGTCCGGGCTTACCCGGCTCCGGCCGTTCTGGCTACCCGGCTCCGGCTGTCCTGTCTACCATCCTCCGGCCGTCCGGGCTTACCCGGCTCCGGCCGTCCTGTCTACCCGCTCCGGCCGTCTCGTCTACCCACCTCCGGAGCATCGGCAGGACCGCCGTGCTTCGCCCGGGCTGCCGGTCTTTCCGGCCGCGTCGGGCCGTCAGGTCTACCCCTCTCCGGCCGGTCTTTGTTCGTTTTTCCAGCGGGACGGGTAGACCTGGCGGCCGCCTCCGCTCCTGGTTCTCACCGAAGGGGTCGCTGCTTTGCGCTGCCTCCGGTTATGTCCTCGTAAGAGGCGGCGTCGTTGGCGCGCCCCCTCCGCTGGTGACTTCTCCGAGTTGGAAGCTAGGGCGCCCTCGGACTCACCTGTACATACTATAGGGGCGAGCGGTGACTCGCCACTGAGGGCACGGCTGGCGAGCGGTCTAAGTTGGGCTGCGCACGATCCGTTTCGGCCGCTCCGCCGGAGGAGTCGCATTTTCCCGGTTGCACTCTCTCCGATTCTGCTTTCCGCTTATCTCGTTTTTCCGCTTTTCTCTGGTCGCCGCTGCACCGGGGTGTGAGTCGTTCGCCGCGGGGTGAGCGCAAGAGGTGGTGCGGCGTGTGTCAGGCTGATGGTCTCGTTGTCGAACGCTGAGAAGGGGAAGTCGAGCGTGCCGCGGCTCTCCCCTGGTCCCGGCTGTCCAGGCACGGATGGGCTCGGTGGCTCCGGCCGTCCTCTCTACTCGGCTCCGGCCGTCCTGTCTACCCTCCTCCGGCTGTCCTCTCTACCCTCCTCCGGCCCTGCTGGCTTACCCGGCTCCGGCCATTCTGTCTACCCTCCTCCGGCCTTCCGGGCTTACCCGGCTCCGGCCGTTCTGTCTACCCACCTCCGACCTTCCTTTCTACCCTCCCCTGGCCGTCCGTGCTTACCCGGCTCCGGCCGTCCTGTCTACCCATCTCCGACCTTCCTTTCTACCCTCCCCTGGCCGTCCGTGCTTACCCGGCTCTGGCCGTCTGTCTGCCCTCCTCTGTCTGTGCTGTCAACCCTCCTCCGGCCGTCTGGGCTTACCCGGCTCCGGTTGTCCTGTCTACCCTCCTGCGGCCGTCCGGGCTTACCCGGCCCCGGCCGTCCTGTCTACCCTGCTCCGGTTGTCCTGCCTACCCTCCTCCGGCCTTCCGGGCTTACCCGGCTCCGGCCGTCCTGTCTACCCATCTCCGACCCTCCTTTCTACCCTCCCCTGGCCGTCCGTGCTTACTCGGCTCTGGCCGTGCGGTCTACCCGGCTGCGGCCGTCTGTCTACCCTCCTCTGTCTGTGCTGTCTACCCTCCTCCGGCCGTCCAGGCTTACCCTCCTCCGGCCGTCCGGGCTTACCCGGCTCCGGTTGTCCTGCCTACCCTCCTCCGGCCGTCCGGGCTTACCCGGCTCCGGCAGTCCTGCCTACCCTCCTCCGGCCGTCCGGGCTTACCCTCCGACGGCCGTCTTGTCTACTCTCGAGGACTCTTGCACTCTCCCCCGGTTCTTTTTTCCGCTTTCTCGTTCTTCCGCTTTTCTCTGGTCGCCGCTGCACCGGGGTGTGAGTCGTTCGCCGCGGGGTGAGCGCAAGAGGTGGTGCGGTGTTTGTCAGGCTGATGGTCTCGGAGTCGAACGCTGTGAAAAGGGGAAGTCGAGCGTGCCGCGGCTTTCCCCTGGTCCCGGCTGTCCAGGCACGGATGGGCTCGGTGTCGCGGAGCGGTGGGTGATGCTTAGCGAGGCTCGTCTCGGCAGGCGCGTCTGAGGGGCTTCTCGGCAGGGCCGGCTCTGCCGGTGTGCCAGCCGGTGTTGCACCCCTCTCCCCGGACGCTGCCTGGTCGTTCGTACCGCTCCCGCCGTTCTCCCCACGGGGTTGGGCGGTAGAGATGCCGCGTGGTGGCCGTTGCTGTCCCAGGAGAACCGTGGCCGCGGGGGCCTCGGTACCCTTTTATTTTTCCCTGATCGATGAGGTTCGATCGACGTGGCCGCCCGCCGTGGACTTGCTTTCCGCGGCTTGCGGTGGCGGGAAGACCTGGCGGCCGGCAGGGGCCTGGAGGTGGGTAGACCTGACGGCCGGTTCTACCCTGCCGCGGCGCAGGCCCCTGCCGCGGGAGCGTAGCGTTCCCTCCGCACCGTCCTTCCCCCTGGGTGCTGGGGTAGACGTGGCCGCCCGCCGTGGACTTGCTTTCTGCGGCTTGCGCTGGCGGGTAGACCTGGCAGCCCGCCGGTTGCCTGGAGGTGGGTAGACGTGATGGCCGGTTTCGTCCCCGCCTCGCGCGCCGCGTCCTGTCTACCCGGCTCCGGCCGTCCGGGCTTAGCCGGCTCCGGCCGTCCTGTCTACCCTCCTCCGGCCGTCCGGGCTTACCCTTCTCCGGCCGTCCTGGCTACCCCTCTCCGGCCGTCCGGGCTTACCCTTCTCCGGCCGTCCTGGCTACCCCTCTCCGGCCGTCCGGGCTTACCCTTCTCCGGCCGTCCTGGCTACCCGGCTCCGGCCGTCCGGGCTTACCCGGCTCTGGCCGTCCGGGCTTACCCGGCTCCGGCCGTTCTGGCTACACACCTCCGGCCGTCCGGGCTTACCCGGCTCTGGCCGTCCGGGCTTACCCGGCTCCGGCCGTTCTGGCTACCCGGCTCCGGCTGTCCTGTCTACCATCCTCCGGCCGTCCGGGCTTACCCGGCTCCGGCCGTCCTGTCTACCCGGCTCCGGCCGTCCTGTCTATCCTCCTCCGGCCGTCCGGGCTTACCCGGCTCCGGCCGTCCTGTCTACCCGCTCCGGCCGTCTCGTCTACCCACCTCCGGAGCATCGGCAGGACCGCCGTGCTTCGCCCGGGCTGCCGGTCTTTCCGGCCGCGTCGGGCCGTCAGGTCTACCCCTCTCCGGCCGGTCTTTGTTCGTTTTTCCAGCGGGACGGGTAGACCTGGCGGCCGCCTCCGCTCCTGGTTCTCACCGAAGGGGTCGCTGCCTTGCGGTGCCTCCGGTTATGTCCTCGTAAGAGGCGGCGTCGTTGGCGCGCCCCCTCCGCTGGTGACTTCTCCGAGTTGGAAGCTAGGGCGCCCTCGGACTCACCTGTACATACTATAGGGACGAGCTGTGACTCGCCGCGGAGGGCACGGCTGGCGAGCGGCTAAGTTGGGCTGCGCACGATCCGTTTCGGCCGCTCCGCCGGAGGAGTTGCATTTTCCCAGTTGCACTCTCTCCGGTTCTTTTTTTTCGCTTTCTCGTTTTTCCGCTTTTCTCTGGTCGCCGCTGCACCGGGGTGACTCGTTCGCCGCGGGGTGAGCGCAAGAGGTGGTGCGGCGTGTGTCAGGCTGATGGTCTCGTTGTCGAACGCTGAGAAGGGGAAGTCGAGCGTGCCGCGGCTCTCCCCTGGTCCCGGCTGGCCAGGCACGGATGGGCTCGGTGTCTCGGAGCGGTGGGTGATGCTTAGCGAGGCTCGTCTCGGCAGGCGCGTCTGAGGGGCTTCTCGGCAGGGCCGGCTCTGCCGGTGTGCCAGCCGGTGTTGCACCCCTCTCCCCGGACGCTGCCTGGTCGTTCGTACCGCTCCCGCCGTTCTCCCCACGGGGTTGGGCGGTGGGATGCCGCGTGGTGGCCGTTGCTGTCCCAGGAGAACCGTGGCTGCGGGGGCCTCGGTACCCTTTTATTTTTCCCTGATCGATGAGGTTCGATCGACGTGGCCGCCCGCCGTGGACTTGCTTTCCGCGGCTTGCGGTGGCGGGTAGACCTGGCCGCCCGCTGGTTTCCTAGAGGTGGGTAGACGTGACGGCCGGTTTGCCACGGAGCAGGCCTCCGCCGCGGGAGTGTAGCGTTCCCTTCGCGCCGTCCGTTCCCCTGGGTGCTGGGGTAGACCTGGCAGCCCGCCGTGGACTTCGTTTCTGCGGCTTGCGCTGGCGGGTAGACCTGGCCGCCCGCCAGTGCCTGGAGATGGGTAGACCTGACGGCCGGTTTTACCCGGCCGCGGCGCAGGCCCCCGCCGCGGGATCGTAGCGTTCCCTTCGCACCGTCCTTCCCCCTGGGCGCTGGGGTAGACGTGGCCGCCCGCCGTGGACTTGCTTTCTGCGGCTTGCGCTGGCGGGTAGACCTGGCAGCCCGCCGGTTGCCTGGAGGTGGGTAGACGTGATGGCCGGTTTCGTCCCCGCCTCGCGCGCCGCGTCCTGTCTACCCGGCTCCGGCCGTCCGGGCTTACCCTTCTCCGGCCGTCCTGGACGTCTACCCGGCTCTGGCCGTCCGGGCTTAGCCGGCTCCGGCCGTCCTGTCTGCCCTCCTCCGGCCATCCGGGCTTCCCCGGCTCCGGCCGTCCTGGCTACCCCTCTCCGGTCGTCCGGGCTTACCCTTCTCCGGCCGTCCTGGCTACCCGGCTCCGGCCGTCCGGGCTTACCCGGCTCTGGCCGTCCGGGCTTACCCGGCTCCGGCAGTCCGGGCTTAGCCGGCTCCGGCCGTTCTGGCTACACACCTCCGGCTGTCCTGTCTACCATCCTCCGGCCGTCCGGGCTTACCCTTCTCCGGTCGTCCTGGCTACCCCTCTCCGGCCGTCCGGGCTTACCCTTCTCCGGCCGTCCTGGCTACCCGGCTCCGGCCGTCCGGGCTTACCCGGCTCTGGCCGTCCGGGCTTACCCGGCTCCGGCCGTCCTGGCTACCCCTCTCCGGTCGTCCGGGCTTACCCTTCTCCGGCCGTCCTGGCTACCCGGCTCCGGCCGTCCGGGCTTACCCGGCTCTGGCCGTCCGGGCTTACCCGGCTCCGGCAGTCCGGGCTTACCCGGCTCCGGCCGTTCTGGCTACACACCTCCGGCTGTCCTGTCTACCATCCTCCGGCCGTCCGGGCTTACCCTTCTCCGGTCGTCCTGGCTACCCCTCTCCGGCCGTCCGGGCTTACCCTTCTCCGGCCGTCCTGGCTACCCGGCTCCAGCCGTCCGGGCTTACCCGGCTCTGGCCGTCCGGGCTTACCCGGCTCCGGCCGTCCTGTCTACCCGGCTCCGGCCGTCCTGTCTATCCTCCTCCGGCCGTCCGGGCTTACCCGGCTCCGGCCGTCCTGTCTACCCGCTCCGGCCGTCTCGTCTACCC
>JAUNZM010002730.1:7500-15000 GCA_033459285.1 Clamator glandarius | reverse complement strand
GCTTCCGCAGGCGGGTAGACCTGGCAGCCCGCCGTGGACTTAGTCTCTGCGGCTTCCGCAGGCGGGTAGACCTGGCAGCCCGCCGTGGACTTAGTCTCTGCGGCTTCCGCAGGCGGGTAGACCTGGCAGCCCGCCGTGGACTTAGTCTCTGCGGCTGGTGCAGGCGGGTAGACCTGGCAGCCCGCCGTGGACTTAGTCTCTGCGGCTTCCGCAGGCGGGTAGACCTGGCAGCCCGCCGTGGACTTAGTCTCTGCGGCTGGCGCAGGCGGGTAGACCTGGCAGCCCGCCGTGGACTTAGTCTCTGCGGCTTCCGCAGGCGGGTAGACCTGGCAGCCCGCCGTGGACTTAGTCTCTGCGGCTTCCGCAGGCGGGTAGACCTGGCAGCCCGCCGTGGACTTAGTCTCTGCGGCTTCCGCAGGCGGGTAGACCTGGCAGCCCGCCGTGGACTTAGTCTCTGCGGCTTCCGCAGGCGGGTAGACCTGGCAGCCCGCCGTGGACTTAGTCTCTGCGGCTTCCGCAGGCGGGTAGACCTGGCAGCCCGCCGTGGACTTAGTCTATGCGGCTGGCGCAGGCGGGTAGACCTGGCAGCCCGCCGTGGACTTAGTCTCTGCGGCTTCCGCAGGCGGGTAGACCTGGCAGCCCGCCGTGGACTTAGTCTCTGCGGCTTCCGCAGGCGGGTAGACCTGGCAGCCCGCCGTGGACTTAGTCTCTGCGGCTTCCGCAGGCGGGTAGACCTGGCAGCCCGCCGTGGACTTAGTCTCTGCGGCTTCCGCAGGCGGGTAGACCTGGCAGCCCGCCGTGGACTTAGTCTCTGCGGCTTCCGCAGGCGGGTAGACCTGGCAGCCCGCCGTGGACTTAGTCTCTGCGGCTTCCGCAGGCGGGTAGACCTGGCAGCCCGCCGTGGACTTAGTCTCTGCGGCTGGCGCAGGCGGGTAGACCTGGCAGCCCGCCGTGGACTTAGTCTCTGCGGCTTCCGCAGGCGGGTAGACCTGGCAGCCCGCCGTGGACTTAGTCTTTGCGGCTTCCGCAGGTGGGTAGACCTGGCAGCCCGCCGTGGACTTAGTCTCTGCGGCTTCCGCAGGCGGGTAGACCTGGCAGCCCGCCGTGGACTTAGTCTCTGCGGCTTCCGCAGGCGGGTAGACCTGGCAGCCCGCCGTGGACTTAGTCTCTGCGGCTGGCGCAGGCGGGTAGACCTGGCAGCCCGCCGTGGACTTAGTCTCTGCGGCTTCCGCAGGCGGGTAGACCTGGCAGCCCGCCGTGGACTTAGTCTCTGCGGCTGGCGCAGGCGGGTAGACCTGGCAGCCCGCCGTGGACTTAGTCTCTGCGGCTTCCGCAGGCGGGTAGACCTGGCAGCCCGCCGTGGACTTAGTCTCTGCGGCTTCCGCAGGCGGGTAGACCTGGCAGCCCGCCGTGGACTTAGTCTCTGCGGCTTCCGCAGGCGGGTAGACCTGGCAGCCCGCCGTGGACTTAGTCTCTGCGGCTTCCGCAGGCGGGTAGACCTGGCAGCCCGCCGTGGACTTAGTCTCTGCGGCTTCCGCAGGCGGCTAGACCTGGCAGCCCGCCGTGGACTTAGTCTCTGCGGCATCCGCAGGCGGGTAGACCTGGCAGCCCGCCGTGGACTTAGTCTCTGCGGCTGGCGCAGGCGGGTAGACCTGGCAGCCCGCCGTGGACTTAGTCTCTGCGGCTTCCGCAGGCGGGTAGACCTGGCAGCCCGCCGTGGACTTAGTCTCTGCGGCTTCCGCAGGCGGGTAGACCTGGCAGCCCGCCGTGGACTTAGTCTCTGCGGCTTCCGCAGGCGGGTAGACCTGGCAGCCCGCCGTGGACTTAGTCTCTGCGGCTTCCGCAGGCGGGTAGACCTGGCAGCCCGCCGTGGACTTAGTCTCTGCGGCTTCCGCAGGCGGGTAGACCTGGCAGCCCGCCGTGGACTTAGTCTCTGCGGCTTCCGCAGGCGGGTAGACCTGGCAGCCCGCCGTGGACTTAGTCTCTGCGGCTGGCGCAGGCGGGTAGACCTGGCAGCCCGCCGTGGACTTAGTCTCTGCGGCTTCCGCAGGCGGGTAGACCTGGCAGCCCGCCGTGGACTTAGTCTCTGCGGCTTCCGCAGGCGGGTAGACCTGGCAGCCCGCCGTGGACTTAGTCTCTGCGGCTTCCGCAGGCGGGTAGACCTGGCAGCCCGCCGTGGACTTAGTCTCTGCGGCTTCCGCAGGCGGGTAGACCTGGCAGCCCGCCGTGGACTTAGTCTCTGCGGCTTCCGCAGGCGGGTAGACCTGGCAGCCCGCCGTGGACTTAGTCTCTGCGGCTGGCGCAGGCGGGTAGACCTGGCAGCCCGCCGTGGACTTAGTCTCTGCGGCTTCCGCAGGCGGGTAGACCTGGCAGCCCGCCGTGGACTTAGTCTCTGCGGCTGGCGCAGGCGGGTAGACCTGGCAGCCCGCCGTGGACTTAGTCTCTGCGGCTGCCGCAGGCGGGTAGACCTGGCAGCCCGCCGTGGACTTAGTCTCTGCGGCTTCCGCAGGCGGGTAGACCTGGCAGCCCGCCGTGGACTTAGTCTCTGCGGCTTCCGCAGGCGGGTAGACCTGGCAGCCCGCCGTGGACTTAGTCTCTGCGGCTTCCGCAGGCGGGTAGACCTGGCAGCCCGCCGTGGACTTAGTCTCTGCGGCTTCCGCAGGCGGGTAGACCTGGCAGCCCGCCGTGGACTTAGTCTCTGCGGCTTCCGCAGGCGGGTAGACCTGGCAGCCCGCCGTGGACTTAGTCTCTGCGGCTTCCGCAGGCGGGTAGACCTGGCAGCCCGCCGTGGACTTAGTCTCTGCGGCTTCCGCAGGCGGGTAGACCTGGCAGCCCGCCGTGGACTTAGTCTCTGCGGCTTCCGCAGGCGGGTAGACCTGGCAGCCCGCCGTGGACTTAGTCTCTGCGGCTTCCGCAGGCGGGTAGACCTGGCAGCCCGCCGTGGACTTAGTCTCTGCGGCTTCCGCAGGCGGGTAGACCTGGCAGCCCGCCGTGGACTTAGTCTCTGCGGCTTCCGCAGGCGGGTAGACCTGGCAGCCCGCCGTGGACTTAGTCTCTGCGGCTTCCGCAGGCGGGTAGACCTGGCAGCCCGCCGTGGACTTAGTCTCTGCGGCTTCCGCAGGCGGGTAGACCTGGCAGCCCGCCGTGGACTTAGTCTCTGCGGCTTCCGCAGGCGGGTAGACCTGGCAGCCCGCCGTGGACTTAGTCTCTGCGGCTTCCGCAGGCGGGTAGACCTGGCAGCCCGCCGTGGACTTAGTCTCTGCGGCTTCCGCAGGCGGGTAGACCTGGCAGCCCGCCGTGGACTTAGTCTCTGCGGCTTCCGCAGGCGGGTAGACCTGGCAGCCCGCCGTGGACTTAGTCTCTGCGGCTGCCGCAGGCGGGTAGACCTGGCAGCCCGCCGTGGACTTAGTCTCTGCGGCTTCCGCAGGCGGGTAGACCTGGCAGCCCGCCGTGGACTTAGTCTCTGCGGCTTCCGCAGGCGGGTAGACCTGGCAGCCCGCCGTGGACTTAGTCTCTGCGGCTTCCGCAGGCGGGTAGACCTGGCAGCCCGCCGTGGACTTAGTCTCTGCGGCTTCCGCAGGCGGGTAGACCTGGCAGCCCGCCGTGGACTTAGTCTCTGCGGCTGGCGCAGGCGGGTAGACCTGGCAGCCCGCCGTGGACTTAGTCTCTGCGGCTTCCGCAGGCGGGTAGACCTGGCAGCCCGCCGTGGACTTAGTCTCTGCGGCTGACGCAGGCGGGTAGACCTGGCAGCCCGCCGTGGACTTAGTCTCTGCGGCTGACGCAGGCGGGTAGACCTGGCAGCCCGCCGTGGACTTAGTCTCTGCGGCTTCCGCAGGCGGGTAGACCTGGCAGCCCGCCGTGGACTTAGTCTCTGCGGCTGGTCGCAGGCGGGTAGACCTGGCAGCCCGCCGTGGACTTAGTCTCTGCGGCTTCCGCAGGCGGGTAGACCTGGCAGCCCGCCGTGGACTTAGTCTCTGCGGCTGGCGCAGGCGGGTAGACCTGGCAGCCCGCCGTGGACTTAGTCTCTGCGGCTTCCGCAGGCGGGTAGACCTGGCAGCCCGCCGTGGACTTAGTCTCTGCGGCTTCCGCAGGCGGGTAGACCTGGCAGCCCGCCGTGGACTTAGTCTCTGCGGCTTCCGCAGGCGGGTAGACCTGGCAGCCCGCCGTGGACTTAGTCTCTGCGGCTTCCGCAGGCGGGTAGACCTGGCAGCCCGCCGTGGACTTAGTCTCTGCGGCTTCCGCAGGCGGGTAGACCTGGCAGCCCGCCGTGGACTTAGTCTATGCGGCTGGCGCAGGCGGGTAGACCTGGCAGCCCGCCGTGGACTTAGTCTCTGCGGCTTCCGCAGGCGGGTAGACCTGGCAGCCCGCCGTGGACTTAGTCTCTGCGGCTTCCGCAGGCGGGTAGACCTGGCAGCCCGCCGTGGACTTAGTCTCTGCGGCTTCCGCAGGCGGGTAGACCTGGCAGCCCGCCGTGGACTTAGTCTCTGCGGCTTCCGCAGGCGGGTAGACCTGGCAGCCCGCCGTGGACTTAGTCTCTGCGGCTTCCGCAGGCGGGTAGACCTGGCAGCCCGCCGTGGACTTGTAGACGTGGCCGCCCGCCGTGGACTTGCTTTCTGCGGCTTGCGCTGGCGGGTAGACCTGGCAGCCCGCCGGTTGCCTGGAGGTGGGTAGACGTGATGGCCGGTTTCGTCCCCGCCTCGCGCGCCGCTTCCTGTCTGCCCGGCTCCGGCCGTCCGGGCTTACCCTTCTCCGGCCGTCCTGGACGTCTACCCGGCTCTGGCCGTCCGGGCTTAGCCGGCTCCGGCCGTCCTGTCTGCCCTCCTCCGGCCATCCGGGCTTCCCCGGCTCCGGCCGTCCTGGCTACCCCTCTCCGGTCGTCCGGGCTTACCCTTCTCCGGCCGTCCTGGCTACCCGGCTCCGGCCGTCCGGGCTTACCCGGCTCTGGCCGTCCGGGCTTACCCGGCTCCGGCAGTCCGGGCTTACCCGGCTCCGGCCGTTCTGGCTACACACCTCCGGCTGTCCTGTCTACCATCCTCCGGCCGTCCGGGCTTACCCTTCTCCGGTCGTCCTGGCTACCCCTCTCCGGCCGTCCGGGCTTACCCTTCTCCGGCCGTCCTGGCTACCCGGCTCCGGCCGTCCGGGCTTACCCGGCTCTGGCCGTCCGGGCTTACCCGGCTCCGGCCGTCCTGGCTACCCCTCTCCGGTCGTCCGGGCTTACCCTTCTCCGGCCGTCCTGGCTACCCGGCTCCGGCCGTCCGGGCTTACCCGGCTCTGGCCGTCCGGGCTTACCCGGCTCCGGCAGTCCGGGCTTACCCGGCTCCGGCCGTTCTGGCTACACACCTCCGGCTGTCCTGTCTACCATCCTCCGGCCGTCCGGGCTTACCCTTCTCCGGTCGTCCTGGCTACCCCTCTCCGGCCGTCCGGGCTTACCCTTCTCCGGCCGTCCTGGCTACCCGGCTCCAGCCGTCCGGGCTTACCCGGCTCTGGCCGTCCGGGCTTACCCGGCTCCGGCCGTTCTGGCTACCCGGCTCCGGCTGTCCTGTCTACCATCCTCCGGCCGTCCGGGCTTACCCGGCTCCGGCCGTCCTGTCTACCCGCTCCGGCCGTCTCGTCTACCCACCTCCGGAGCATCGGCAGGACCGCCGTGCTTCGCCCGGGCTGCCGGTCTTTCCGGCCGCGTCGGGCCGTCAGGTCTACCCCTCTCCGGCCGGTCTTTGTTCGTTTTTCCAGCGGGACGGGTAGACCTGGCGGCCGCCTCCGCTCCTGGTTCTCACCGAAGGGGTCGCTGCCTTGCGGTGCCTCCGGTTATGTCCTCGTAAGAGGCGGCGTCGTTGGCGCGCCCCCTCCGCTGGTGACTTCTCCGAGTTGGAAGCTAGGGCGCCCTCGGACTCACCTGTACATACTATAGGGACGAGCTGTGACTCGCCGCGGAGGGCACGGCTGGCGAGCGGCTAAGTTGGGCTGCGCACGATCCGTTTCGGCCGCTCCGCCGGAGGAGTTGCATTTTCCCGGTTGCACTCTCTCCGGTTCTTTTTTTCGCTTTCTCGTTTTTCCGCTTTTCTCTGGTCGCCGCTGCACCGGGGTGACTCGTTCGCCGCGGGGTGAGCGCAAGAGGTGGTGCGGCGTGTGTCAGGCTGATGGTCTCGTTGTCGAACGCTGAGAAGGGGAAGTCGAGCGTGCCGCGGCTCTCCCCTGGTCCCGGCTGGCCAGGCACGGATGGGCTCGGTGTCTCGGAGCGGTGGGTGATGCTTAGCGAGGCTCGTCTCGGCAGGCGCGTCTGAGGGGCTTCTCGGCAGGGCCGGCTCTGCCGGTGTGCCAGCCGGTGTTGCACCCCTCTCCCCGGACGCTGCCTGGTCGTTCGTACCGCTCCCGCCGTTCTCCCCACGGGGTTGGGCGGTGGGATGCCGCGTGGTGGCCGTTGCTGTCCCAGGAGAACCGTGGCTGCGGGGGCCTCGGTACCCTTTTATTTTTCCCTGATCGATGAGGTTCGATCGACGTGGCCGCCCGCCGTGGACTTGCTTTCCGCGGCTTGCGGTGGCGGGTAGACCTGGCCGCCCGCTGGTTTCCTAGAGGTGGGTAGACGTGACGGCCGGTTTGCCACGGAGCAGGCCTCCGCCGCGGGAGTGTAGCGTTCCCTTCGCGCCGTCCGTTCCCCTGGGTGCTGGGGTAGACCTGGCAGCCCGCCGTGGACTTCGTTTCTGCGGCTTGCGCTGGCGGGTAGACCTGGCCGCCCGCCAGTGCCTGGAGATGGGTAGACCTGACGGCCGGTTTTACCCGGCCGCGGCGCAGGCCCCCGCCGCGGGATCGTAGCGTTCCCTTCGCACCGTCCTTCCCCCTGGGCGCTGGGGTAGACGTGGCCGCCCGCCGTGGACTTGCTTTCTGCGGCTTGCGCTGGCGGGTAGACCTGGCAGCCCGCCGGTTGCCTGGAGGTGGGTAGACGTGATGGCCGGTTTCGTCCCCGCCTCGCGCGCCGCTTCCTGTCTGCCCGGCTCCGGCCGTCCGGGCTTACCCTTCTCCGGCCGTCCTGGACGTCTACCCGGCTCTGGCCGTCCGGGCTTAGCCGGCTCCGGCCGTCCTGTCTGCCCTCCTCCGGCCATCCGGGCTTCCCCGGCTCCGGCCGTCCTGGCTACCCCTCTCCGGTCGTCCGGGCTTACCCTTCTCCGGCCGTCCTGGCTACCCGGCTCCGGCCGTCCGGGCTTACCCGGCTCTGGCCGTCCGGGCTTACCCGGCTCCGGCAGTCCGGGCTTACCCGGCTCCGGCCGTTCTGGCTACACACCTCCGGCTGTCCTGTCTACCATCCTCCGGCCGTCCGGGCTTACCCTTCTCCGGTCGTCCTGGCTACCCCTCTCCGGCCGTCCGGGCTTACCCTTCTCCGGCCGTCCTGGCTACCCGGCTCCGGCCGTCCGGGCTTACCCGGCTCTGGCCGTCCGGGCTTACCCGGCTCCGGCCGTCCTGGCTACCCCTCTCCGGTCGTCCGGGCTTACCCTTCTCCGGCCGTCC
>JAUNZM010002730.1:0-2500 GCA_033459285.1 Clamator glandarius | reverse complement strand
GCAGCGGGGGAGGCACCACCGCGGGGCCTTGAGCTCGTTTCCCTCACCCCAGGGCCAGGTACCTAGCGTCCGAGCTTCGGCGCGGACTTTCCCCCCGCTTCCTTCGGCCGCGGGGCCGGGGGCCGGGAAGGGGCCGTGCCGGGGCCGGGCGGCGGTTTAAAGACCCGGGCGGCAACGGTGCCGCTCGCGGTGCGGTGCGGGCGCGACGCCCCCGGCGTCGCCTTAAGGGGAGGGGAGTCTCTCCCTGCTAGACCCTGAGTGGCCGCCGGCCGCCGCTCTCGCCCCGCCGCGGGCTCCTAGCGCCGTTGCCGGGGAGGGGCGTCCCCCCTGCCCCACCCTCTCCGCGGTCCGGTCTCCAGCGGAGAGCGCGCGCGCGCCGGCCGGTCGGCCGCGTCTGGCCGCCCGCCCGCCTCGGATCGGGGAAGAAACCCCCCCCTACCACGGCGAGGGAGCGCGGGCTCCCCCGTCGCCGGTGGGGCGGCGGCGGGTCCCCGCGGTGGGGGCTTCGCCGGGTAGGCCGCGCCGGCCCTCCCGTGCCCAGGCGCGGGGGGGGAACGGGCGGCCCGCCGTGCCTCCGTCGCAGCGCTGCTCCGTGCTGCGGCTCCGTCGTTCCCTCTCCCCACCCCGCCGAGAGGGGGTCTACTGCGCGGGCTGTGTCCCGGCGCCGGGACCCTGCCCGTCGCTTCCGCGTCGCCCTCCACGGTCGCGCCGTGGTGGAGGAGCGGGTGCGGGCAAGCCGAGGACGTCCCACGCCCGGTCTCCGCGTGGAGACGGGGGAGAGCGGGCGCCGTCCCCGGCTGAGCGCCCGTCCCGCCTTCTAGCCCGGTGCGCGCCCGCGGGAGGGGTCGCGAGGCGAGAAGCGGCGGTGCCGCGGTTCCGGGGCCGAGTGGGGCAGCCGCGCGCACTCCCCGCCCCGGCGGGCGGAGCGAGCGGGGAGCGCGGTTGGAGTCGCAGTGGCGGCGGTGCAGCCCGTGTGGAGGTCTTTCCGCCGAGCGAGGCGCGGCGGCGGCTGCCGCGGCCGAGGCCGGCGCCGTGGCCTCCGCGCGGAGGCCGGGCCGAGCCCGGGCGCCTGGGCCGCCTCCGAAGCGAGCGAGGGCTTTCCTTCCCCTCCCGGCCCCGGCGGCGGTGGGGGTCGGGAGGGCTGTGGCGGCGGAGGAGCGCGGGCTCCCCGCCCCTTCTTTGCCGTTCGGAGCGTGTTTTCTCCTCCCTCTCGTCGTGTGCTCGTACGGTCATCCGAGGCGAGGCTTCGCTGTCGCGTCCCCCGCTCCGCGCGGGCGGTGCGGTGCGGTCGCGCGGCGTCGCCGTCCTCCAGGGCGAAGGGGGCCGCTTCCCGGTGGAACGGTCCCGGCCCCTCCGCGCGCGCGGGGCGGTGCCGAAACTCAGACAACTCTTAGCGGTGGATCACTCGGCTCGTGCGTCGATGAAGAACGCAGCTAGCTGCGAGAATTAATGTGAATTGCAGGACACATTGATCATCGACACTTCGAACGCACTTGCGGCCCCGGGTTCCTCCCGGGGCTACGCCTGTCTGAGCGTCGCGCGACGATCAATCGCCGGCCGAGCCGCCCGCTTTCTCCCCGCCGGCCGGCCCGCCTGCCTTGGCGCGGCGGCGGCGGCGGCGGCGGGGAGGGGCGGCGGTGGCGGCGGCGCGGCTGGGGCGCCTCGCAGGCCCGCTTCCTCGGGCCTTCGTCCCCCTAAATGGAGACTCGGGGAGCGCTCCGAAGCTCCCCGCTCCCGGAGCACCCGCTGCGCGGAGTTCGTTCCCCCCCTGGCCCCGCCCCGGGGCGGGGGAGAGAGGCGAGAGAAGTTCGGGGGTCGAGGCGCGGGCCTCGCTCCCCGGCCTCCCCGCGCGCGGGCGGCTGTCTGCGGGTGGGTACCGCGGCGCGGTACCGTGCCGTGCTGCCGCGCGCGCGCGTGCCGGGAGCCGCCGGGGTGTGGTGGGCGGCGGGTGGCGCCTCCCGTCGCCCTCCCGTCTTCCTCTCTCCTCCCCGACGAAGCCCCGGAGGGGCTGGGCGGGGGGCCGTCTCCCGAGGCAGGCGCCGCGTCGCCGTCGGGTCGTTCTCCGGGCTGGGGGCCCTTTCTCGCAGCGCGCGGGCGCGGTGCCCGTCGCGGCGCGTTCCTCTCGGGCTTGCGACCTCAGATCAGACGTGGCGACCCGCTGAATTTAAGCATATTAGTCAGCGGAGGAAAAGAAACTAACGAGGATTCCCTCAGTAACGGCGAGTGAAGAGGGAAGAGCCCAGCGCCGAATCCCCGCCCCGCGGTGGGGCGCGGGACATGTGGCGTACAGAAGCCCCCCTCCCCGGCGGCGCTCTCGGGGGACCCAAGTCCTTGTGATGGAGGCCGCAGCCCGCGGACGGTGTGAGGCCGGTAGCGGCCCCCCGGCGCGCCGGGCCCGGGGCTTCTCGGAGTCGGGTTGCTTGGGAATGCAGCCCAAAGCGGGTGGTAAACTCCATCTAAGGCTAAATACCGGCACGAGACCGATAGCCAACAAGTACCG
>JAUNZM010002728.1:0-21189 GCA_033459285.1 Clamator glandarius | reverse complement strand
AGTGCCCTCCCAGTATCCCCCAGTGCTCCCAGTACCCCCCCAGTACCCCTCCCAGTAACCCCCAGTACCCCCCCAGTGCCCTCCCAGTATCCCCCAGTGCTCCCAGTACCCCCCCAGTACCCCTCCCAGTAACCCCCAGTACCCCCCCAGTGCCCTCCCAGTATCCCCCAGTGCTCCCAGTAACCCCCAGTACCCCCCCCAGTAACCCCCAGTACCCCTCCCAGTAACCCCCAGTACCCCTCCCAGTGCCTCCCAGTATCTCCCAGTGCCCCCCCAGTCCTCCCAGTCACCCCCTCCCAGTGTCCCCCCATCATTCCAGTCCCTCCCAGTAACCCCCAGTACCCCCTCAGTGCCCTCCCAGTATCTCCCAGTGCCCCCCCAGTGCCTCCCAGTCAACCCCTCCCAGTAACCCCCAGTACCCCCCCAGTGCCCTCCCAGTATCCCCCAGTGCCTCCCACTCACCCCCTCCCAGTGTCCCCCCATCATTCCAGTCCCTCCCAGTGCTCCCAGTACCCCCCCAGTGCCCTCCCAGTAACTCCCAATACCCCCCCAGTGCCCTCCCAGTATCTCCCAGTGCCTCCCAGTCAACCCCTCCCAGTGTCCCCCCATCATTCCAGTCCCTCCCAGTAACCCCCAGTACCCCCCCAGTCCCTCCCAGTATCCCCCAGTGCCCCCCCAGTGCCTCCCAGTCACCCCCTCCCAGTGTCCCCCCATCATTCCAGTCCCTCCCAGTGCTCCCAGTCCCCTCCCAGTGCCCCCCTAGTGCTTCCAGTCCCCTCCCAGTGCCCCCCCAGTGCTCCCAGTCCCCTCCCAGTGCTTCCAGTACACCCCCAGTGCCTCCCAGTCCCTCCCAGTCCCCCCCAGTGCCTCTCAGTCCCTCCCAGTCACCCCCAGTGCCTCCCAGTCCCTCCCAGTCACCCCCAGTGCCTCCCAGTCCCTCCCAGGCCCCCTCCCAGTGCCTCCCAGTCCCTCCCAGTGCCTCCCAGTCCCTCCCAGTGCCTCCCAGTCCCTCCCAGTTTGCTCACCGCTCAGCAGCATCGGCCCCAGCTCCCTCCACACTCGCGTCGTCTCGGCCAGAGCCGCCCACGGCACCGAGCCCCGAGCTGCAGAAAACCAGTATAAACCAGTATAAACCAGTATAAACCAGTATAAGCCAGTACAAACCAGTACAAACCAGTATAAACCAGTCAAAACCAGGGCTCCCCAAGCCCTTCCCAGTTGCACCCCCCCAGCTGCCCCCTAATCAACCCCAGCTCCCCCCCCCCCCACAGGCCCTTCCAGTCCCTCCCAGTTCATCCCAGTTACCCGCAAGCCCCTCCCAGTCCCCTCCCAGCCCCTTCCCAACCCATCCCAGTATCTCCCAGTGCCTCCCAGTATCTCCCAGTCCCTCCCAATCCCCTCCCAGTCCCTCCCAGTGCCTCCCAACCCCCTCCCAGTTCCCCCCGATCCCCTCCCAGTGCCTCCCAGTCCCCTCCAGTCCCCTCCCAGTTCCCCCTGATCCCCTCCCAGTGCCTCCCAGTCCCGCCCACAGTGACTCCCAGTCCCTCCCAGTCCCTTCCCAACCCATCCCAGTATCTCCCAGTGCCTCCCAGTATCTCCCAGTCCCTCCCAATCCCCTCCCAGTGCCTCCCAGTCCCCCCCAGTCCCCTCCCAGTATCTCCCAGTCCCTCCAATCCCTCCAGTGCCTCCCAGTCCCCCCCAGTCCCCTCCCAGTGCCTCCCAGTCCCCTCCCAGTCCCCTCCCAGTGCCCCCCACCAGTCCCCCCCAGTCCTCCCAGTCCCCCCAGTCCCCTCCCAGTCCCCCCCAGTCCCCTCCCAGTGCCTCCCAGTCCCCCCCAGTCCCCTCCCAGTCCCTCCAGTCCCCCCCAGTTCCCTCCCAGTCCCTCCCAGTCCCCCCAGTCCCCTCCCAGTCCCCCCCAATCCCCTCCCAGTCCCTCCCAGTCCCCCCCAATCCCCTCCCAGTCCCTCCCAGTCCCCCCCAGTCCCCTCCCAGTGCCTCCTAGTCCCCCCCAGTCGCCTCCCAGTGCCCCCCAGTCCCCCCCAGTCCCTCCCAGTCCCCCCCAGTTCCCTCCCAGTCCCTCCCAGTCCCCCCCAGTCCCCTCCCAGTCCCCCCCAATCCCCTCCCAGTCCCCCCCAGTCCCCTCCCAGTCCCTCCCAGTCCCCCCCAGTCCCCTCCCAGTGCCTCCCAGTCCCCCCAGTCCCCTCCCAGTGCCTCCCAGTCCCCCCCAGTCCCCTCCCAGTCCCTCCCAGTCCCCCCCAGTTCCCTCCCAGTCCCCTCCCAGTCCCCCCCAGTCCCCTCCCAGTCCCCCCCAATCCCCTCCCAGTCCCTCCCAGTCCCTCCCAGTGCCTCCCAGTCCCCTCCCAGTGCCCCCCAGTCTCACGGCAGCGGCGCAGTCGCTCCTGGAGGGGTCTCAGCCGGGTCCCCCCAGGGGTTTCGGGGGGCAGCGAGGGGCCCAGCAGCTCCTCGAGCAGCAGCGTCTGAGCCAGAGCCCCCAGCGCCGCCTCGGGGGGGGCCCCCCAGCGCAGACCCCACCCCCACCCAGCCTGGGTTTGGGGGGGCACGGGGGTCACCCCAACATCTGGGGACCCCCCCGAACCATCCCCGAGATCCGCAGACCCCCCCGAGCCCCCCAAACCCCCTCAAACCCCACTGCCCCCCCGAAATCTCCCACCCAGCCTGGAATTTGGGGGTCACCCCAATATCTGGGGACCCCCCCGAGCCCCACAGATGCCTCTGAGCCCCCCAAACTTCCCACCCAGCCTGGAATTTGGGGGGCACCCCAATATCTGGGGACCCCCCCGAGCCCACCAGATGCCTCTGAGCCCCCCAAACTTCCCACTCAGCCTGAGTTTGGGGGGCACGGGGGTCACCCCAACATCTGGGGACCCCCCCGAACCATCCCCGAGAGCCGCAGACCCCCCCGAGCCCCCCAAACCCCCTCAAACCCCACTGCCCCCCCCCCCAAATCTCCCACCCAGCCTGGAATTTGGGGGGCACCCCAATATCTGGGGACCCCCCCGAACCATCCCCGAGAGCCGCAGACCCCCCCGAGCCCCCCAAACCCCCTCAAACCCCACTGCCCCCCCCAAAATTTCCCACCCAGCCTGGAATTTGGGGGTCACCCCAATATCTGGGGACCCCCCCGAGCCCCACAGATGCCTCTGAGCCCCCCAAACTTCCCACTCAGCCTGAGTTTGGGGGGCACGGGGGTCACCCCAATATCTGGGGACCCCCCCGAACCATCCCCGAGAGCCACAGACCCCCCCGAGCCCCAACCCCCCCCTCAAACCCCACCGCCCCCCCCAAACTTCCCACCCAGCCTGGAATTTGGGGGGGCACCCCAATATCTGGGGACCCCCCCCGAGCCCCCCAGACCCCCCTGAGCCCCCCCAAACCCCTCTACCCACCCCCCCCAAATCTTGGGGTCCCCTCAAACCCCTGAGCCCCTCAAGCGCCCCCCCCCCCCAAAACCTTGGGACCCACCCCCCCAAATCTTGGGGGTCCCCCCCAAACCCCTGAGCCCCCCCTCAAATCCCTTAGTTCCCCCCCCAAAAAAACCCTTGGGGTCCCCCCCCAAATCCCTCATGTCCCCCCCTCCAAAACCCCCTGGGCCCCCCCCAGATATTGGGGACCCCCCCTCAGATATTGGGGGACCCCCCCAGATGTTGGGGTGTCCCCCCCCAAACCCCTGAGGTCCCCCCAACAATCCCTGCGACCCCCTCAAAATCCCTGTTTTCCATCTCAAATCTTGGGGTCCCCCCCCAAATCCTTCTTTCCCCCCCCACACCCCAAATCTCTCTGGGCCCCCCCCCAGATGTTGGGGACCCCCCTCAGATGTTGGGGACCCCCCCCCAGATGTTGGGGTCCCACCTTTCCAAGGCTTCAGGACGATGAAATAATCCTTGGTCCCACATTCCAGAGCTTTCCGGAACTCGGCTTCGCTGGGGGGGGGGGGACCCCAAAAACCATCAGGGGACCCCAAAACCCATCGGGGACCCCAAAACCCATCAGGGGACCCCAAAAACCCCTCAGCGCCCCCCCCCGCCCCCCAAAAAAACCCCAAAAATACTTGGGGACCCCCCTAAACTTCATTTCCTCCCCAGACCTTTCTCATCCCCCCCCAAAAAATCTTGGGGTTCCCCCCTTAAACTCTCTGGATCCCCTCAAATCCCTTTGACCCCCCAAAAAGCTTGGGGTCCCCCCAAACCTCTTGGACACTCCCAAACCCCCTGGATACCCCCAAACCCCTCTGACCCCCCAAACCCCTCTGACCCCCCCAAACTCTGGGGGTCCCCCAAACCCCTCTGACCCCCCAAAATTTGGGGTCCCTCAAACCCCCTGGACCCCCCAAACCCCTCTGACCCCCTCAAACTCTCGGGGTCCCCCAAACCCCTCTGACCCCCCCAAACCTCTCTGACCCCCTCAAACTCTTGGGGTCCCCAAACCCCTCTGACCCCCCAAAACTTGGGGTCCCCCAAACCCCTCTGACACCCCCAAACCCCTCTGACCCCCTCAAACTCTCGGAGTCCCCCAAACCCCTCTGACCCCCCCAAACCCCTCTGACCCCCTCAAACTCTTGGGGTCCCCCAAATCCCTCTGACCCCCCCAAACCTCTCTGACCCCCCCAAACTCTTGGGATCCCCCAAACCCCTCTGACACCCCCAAACCCCTCTGACCCCCCAAACTCTTGGGGTCCCCCAAATCCCTCTGACCCCCCCAAACCCCTCTGACCCCCCAAAACTTGGGGTCCTCCCAAACCCCCTGGACCCTCCAAACCCCTCTGACCCCCCAAACTCTTGGGGTCCCCCAAACCCCTCTGACACCCCCAAACCCCTCTGACCCCCCAAACTCTTGGGGTCCCCCAAACCCCTCTGACACCCCCAAACCCCTCTGACCCCCTCAAACTCTTGGGGTCTCCAAACCCCTCTGACCCCCAAACCCCTCTGACCCCCCAAACTCTTGGGGTCCCCCATACCCCTCTGACACCCCCAAACCCCTCTGACCCCCCAAACTCTTGGGGTCCCCCAAACCCCTCTGACACCCCCAAACCCCTGTGACCCCCCCAAACTCTTGGGGTCCCCCAAACCCCTCTGACACCCCAAAACCCCTCTGACCCCCCAAACTCTTGGGGTCCCCCAAATCCCTCTGACCCCCCCAAACCCTTCTGACCCCCCAAACTCTTGGGGTCCCCCAAACCCCTCTGACACCCCCAAAACTTGGGGTCCCCCAAACCCCCTGGACCCCCCAAACCCCTCTGACCCCCCAAAACTCTGGGGGTCCCCCAAACCCCTCTGACTCCCCAAAACTTGGGGTCCCTCCAAACCCCTCTGACCCCCCAAACCCCTCTGACCCCCTCAAACTCTGGGGGTCCCCCCAAACCCCTGTGACCCCCCAAAACTTGGGGTCCCCCAAACCCCTGTGACCCCCCAAATCCCTTTGACTCCCCCAAAACTTGGGGTCCTCCCAAACCCCCTGGACCCCCCAAACCCCTCTGACCCCCCAAAACTTGGGGTCCTCTAAACCCCTCTGACCCCCCCTAAACCCCCTGGAACCCCCAAACCCCTCTGAACCCCCCAAAAAAACTTGGGGTCCCCCCCACCTCTGAACCAGGAGGTGCAGGGGGGCCCCGAGGTGGATGCGGAGGCGGGAGCCGAAACCTGGGGGGGCACTGGGGTCACTGGGGGATACTGGGAGGCACTGGGGGGCACTGGGACGACACTGGGGGGGACACTGGGGAATACTGGGAGGCACTGGGGGGACACTGGGAGGCACTGGGGAATACTGGGAGGCACTGGGGGGACACTGGGAGGCACTGGGGGGATACTGGGAGGACACTGGGGGATACTGGGAGGCACTGGGGGGCACTGGGAGGACACTGGGGGATACTGGGAGGCACTGGGGGGACACTGGGAGGCACTGGGGGGATACTGGGAGGCACTGGGGGGCACTGGGAGGACACTGGGGGATACTGGGAGGCACTGGGGGGACACTGGGAGGCACTGGGGGGCACTGGGAGGACACTGGGGGATACTGGGAGGCACTGGGGGGCACTGGGAGGACACTGGGGGATACTGGGGGGACACTGGTGGGACACTGGGGGGACACTGGGAGGACACTGGGGGATACTGGGAGGCACTGGGGGGCCACTGGGGGGCACTGGGGGGACACTGGGGGGCACTGGGGGGACACTGGGGGATACTGGGGGGACACTGGGGGGCACTGGGAGGACACTGGGGGATACTGGGGGGACACTGGGAGGCACTGGGAGGATACTGGGGGACACTGGGGGGCACTGGGAGGACACTGGGGGATACTGGGAGGCACTGGGGGGACACTGGGAGGCACTGGGAGGACACTGGGGGATACTGGGAGGCACTGGGGGGACACTGGGAGGCACTGGGGGGCACTGGGGAATACTGGGAGGCACTGGGGGGACACTGGGGGGGACACTGGGGGGACACTGGGAGGCACTGGGGGATACTGGGAGGCACTGGGGGGACACTGGGGGGACACTGGGGGGACACTGGGATACTGGGAGGCACTGGGGGGACACTGGGAGGACACGGGGATACTGGGGGGACACTGGGAGGCACTGGGAGGGGGTTGGGGGGAACTGGGGGATACTGGGGGGACACTGGGGGATACTGGGGGGACATTGGGGGGTACTGGGGGGACACTGGGAGGACACTGGGAGGCACTGGGGGATACTGGGAAGCACTGGGGGATACTGGGAGGACACTGCGAGGCACTGCGGGATACTGGGGGGACACTGGGAGGCACTGGGGGACACTGGGAGGCACTGGGGGGGCACTGGGGGACATGGGGATACTGGGGGGACACTGGGGGATACTGGGAGGCACTGGGGGATAGTGGGGGGACACTGGGAGGACACTGGGGGACACTGGGAGGCACTAGGGGGGCACTGGGGGACATGGGATACTGGGGGGACACTGGGAGGCACTGGGGGACACTGAGGGATACTGGGGGATACTGGGGGATACTGGGGGGACACTGGGAGGACACTGGGAGGCACTGGGGGGGCACTGGGAGGCACTGGGGGATACTGGGGGATACTGGGGGACACTGGGGGACACAGGGTTACTGGGGGGGACACTGGGAGGCACTGGGGGACACTGAGGGATACTGGGGGACACTGAGGGATACTGGGGGATACTGGGGGGGACACTGGGAGGACACTGGGAGGCACTGGGGGACACTGGGGGACACGGGGTTACTGGGGGGACACTGGGGGACACTGAGGGATACTGGGGGATACTGGGGGATACTGGGGGGACACTGGGGGATACTGGGGGACACTGGGGGGACACTGGGAGGCACTAGGGAGCACTGGGAGACACAGGGATACTGGGGGGACACTGGGAGGCACTGGGGGACACTGAGGGATACTGGGGGATACTGGGGGGACACTGGGGGATACTGGGAGGACACTGGGAGGCACTGGGGGGGGCACTGGGAGGCACTGGGAGGCATTGGGGGACACGGGGATACTGGGGGGACAATGGGAGGACACTGGGAGGCACTGGGGGACACTGAGGGATACTGGGGGATACTGGGGGGACACTGGGGGACACTGGGGGGACACTGGGGGGGGGCACTGGGGGGGCACTGGCAGGACACTGGGGGATACTGGGGGATACTGGGAGATACTGGGAGGACACTGGGAGGCACTGGGAGACACTGGGAGGCACTGGGGGACACGGGGATACTGGGGGGACACTGGGGGGGACACTGAAGGGGACACTGAGGGGATACTGGAGGCACTGGAGGACACTGGGAGGCACTGAGGGATACATGGGGATACTGGGAGGCACTGGGGGGATACTGGGAGGCACTGAGGGGACACTGGGGGGATACTGGCGAGGCACTGGGGGGGATACTGGGAGGCACTGGGGGATACTGGGAGGCACTGAGGGGACACTGGGGGGATACTAGGAGGCTCTGGGGGGGATACTGGGAGGCACTGGGGGGACACTGGGGGGATACTGGGAGGCACTGGGGGGATACTGGGAGGCACTGGGGGGATACTGGGAGGCACTGAGGGGACACTGGGGGGATACTAGGAGGCTCTGGGGGGATACTAGGAGGCTCTGGGGGGATACTGGGAGGCACTGGGGGGACACTGGGAGGCACTGGGGGGATACTGGGAGGCTCTGGGGGATACTGGGAGGCACTGGGGGGACACTGGGAGGCACTGGGGGGATACTGGGAGGCTCTGGGGGGATACTGGGAGGCACTGGGAGGACACTGGGAGGCACTGAGGGGACACTGGGGGACACTGGGAGGCACTGAGGGACACTGGGGGACACTGGGAGGCACTGGGGGGACACTGGGAGCACTGGGGGGATACTGGGAGGCACTTGGGGGGACACTGGGAGGCACTGGGGGATACTGGGAGGCACTGGGGGGATACTGGGAGGCACTGGGGATACTGAGGGGAGTACAAGGGGCTACTGGGAGACACGAGGAGCTACTGGGAGACACTGGGAGAGACTGGGAGGCACTGGGGGGAGTACAGGGGGATACTGGGAGGTGTAGAGGGGGGATACTGGAGGCACTGGTCCATACTGGTCCATACTGGTCCATACTGGTCCATACTGGGGGGGGCACTCACCGGGCAGCAGGGGCTCCTGCGGGTTTGGGTTCACGACCTCAGGTGGCGGCACCTGGAGCTGGAGCCCCGCCCCCTTCCCGACCACGCCCCCTGCGGAGGCCACGCCCACCGTTAGACCACGCCCCCACGGGCTCCGTAATGCACACAAGCCACGCCCCCTCCACAGGCCAAACACACACAAGCCACGCCCCCCTCTCCAAAGCCACGCCCCTTCCATAGATCCCGCTATCCCCCAGTGGCTCCCAGTATATCCCCAGTGCCCCTCCAGTGCCTCCCAGTACCTCCCAGTGCCTCCCAGTGTCGCCCCAGTGCCTCCCAGTTTCCCCAGCATCACACTCTACTCCCCACAGTGTCACCCCAGAATCTCCCAGTGCCTCCCAATACCCCCCAGTGCCCCACCAGTGCCGCCCAGTATACCCCTAGTGCCCCCCCAGTATGTCCCAGTACCCCCCCAGTACCTCCCAGTTCACCCCAGTAACCTGCCAAGTGCCTCTGCAAGCGCCACGCCCCCTCCACAGACCCAATTGTAAGCACAAGCCACGCCCCCTCCATAGACACCAATATAAACACAAGCCACGCCCCCTCCACAGACCCTATTATACACACAAGCCACGCCCCCTCCATAGACACCAATATAAACACAAGCCACGCCCCCTCCATAGACCCTATTATACACACAAGCCACGCCCCCTCCATAGACACCAATATAAACACAAGCCACGCCCCCTACATAGACATCAATATAAACACAAGCCACGCCCCCTCCATAGACCCAATTGTAAACACAAGCCACGCCCCCTCCATAGACTCCAATATAAACACAAGCCACGCCCCCTCCATAGACCCTATTATAAACGCAAGCCACGCCCCCATAAGCCCTATTATAAACAGAAGCCACGCCCCCTCCATAGACCCTATTATAAACACAAGCCACGCCCCCATAATCCCTATTATAAACGCAAGCCACGCCCCCATAATTCCTATTATAAACACAAGCCACGCCCCCTCCATAGACCCAATTGTAAACACAAGCCACGCCCCCATAATCCCTATTATAAACACAAGCCACGCCCCCTCCATAGACCCAATTGTAAACACAAGCCACGCCCCCATAATCCCTATTATAAACACAAGCCACGCCCCCATAATCCCTATTATAAACGCAAACCACGTCCCCATAATCCCTATTATAAACACAAGCCACGCCCCCATAACCCCTATTATAAACAGAAGCCACGCCCCCTCCACAGACCCTATTATAAACACAAGCCACGCCCCCATAATCCCTATTATAAACACAAGCCACGCCCCTTCCACAGACCCCAATATATAAACAAGCCACGCCCCCCCCGGCCAGGCTACCTGCTGATTGGCCGCGGCCAGCGGAGGCCCCGCCCCTGAGGGCCCCGCGCAGCGCGAGGCGCAGGCGGGGCCGGTTCGGGGCGCGCAGGCACAGGGACCGCACGGCGCCCACGTTGCAGGTCACGTGACCGGCCACCAGCAGCGCCGCCACCGCCGCCGTCAGCCTGTACGGACCAGTAAGGCCAGTACAGACCAGTAAGGGCTCTGGGACCCTCCCAGTCCCCTCCCAGTGCCTCCCAGTCCCCTCCCAGTGCCTCCCAGTCCCCTCCCAGTGCCTCCCAGTCCCCTCCCAGTCCCCTCCCAGTCCCCTCCCAGTCCCCTCCCAGTGCCTCCCAGTCCCCTCCCAGTGCCTCCCAGTCCCCTCTCAGTCCCCTCCCAGTCCCCTCCCAGTCCCCTCCCAGTGCCTCCCAGTCCCCTCCCAGTGCCTCCCAGTCCCCTCTCAGTCCCCTCCCAGTCCCCTCCCAGTCCCCTCCCAGTGCCTCCCAGTCCCCTCCCAGTGCCTCCCAGTCCCCTCTCAGTCCCCTCCCAGTCCCCTCCCAGTCCCCTCCCAGTGCCTCCCAGTGCCTCCCAGTCCCCTCCCAGTGCCTCCCAGTCCCCTCCCAGTGCCTCCCAGTCCCCTCCCAGTGCCTCCCAGTCCCCTCCCAGTCCCTCCCAGTCCCCACCGGTGCCTCCCAGTCCCCTCCCAGTCCCCTCCCAGTGCCTCCCAGTCCCTCCCAGTCCCCTCCCAGTGCCTCCCAGTCCCTCCCAGTCCCCACCCAGTGCCTCCCAGTCCCCTCCCAGTGCCTCCCAGTCCCCTCCCAGTGCCTCCCAGTCCCCTCCCAGTCCCCTCCCAGTGCCTCCCAGTCCCCTCCCAGTCCCCTCCCAGTCCACACCAGTGCCTCCCAGTCCCCTCCCAGTCCCCTCCCAGTCCCCTCCCAGTCCCCTCCCAGTGCCTCCCAGTCCCCTCCCAGTCCCCTCCCAGTCCCCTCCCAGTCCCCTCCCAGTGCCTCCCAGTCCCCTCCCAGTCCACACCAGTGCCTCCCAGTCCCCTCCCAGTCCCCTCCCAGTCCCCACCAGTGCCTCCCAGTCCCCACCCAGTGCCTCCCAGTCCCCTCCCAGTGCCTCCCAGTCCACACCAGTGCCTCCCAGTCCCCTCCCAGTCCCCTCCCAGTCCACACCAGTTCCTCCCAATCCCCTCCCAGTGCCTCCCAGTCCCCTCCCAGTGCCTCACAGTCCCCTCCCAGTCCACACCAGTTCCTCCCAGTCTCCTCCCAGTGCCTCCCAGTCCCCTCCCAGCTCCACCCAGTGCCTCCCAGTCCCCTCCCAGTTCACACCAGTGCCTCCCAGTCCCCTCCCAGTCCCTCTCAGTGCCTCCCAGTCCCCACCAGTTCCTCCCAGTCAAACCTCATCCCTTCTAATCCTCTCCCAGTTCACACCAGTTCCTCCCAATCCCCTCCCAGTGCCTCCCAGTCCCCTCCCGCCTCCACCCAGTGCCTCCCAGTACCTCCCAATCCCCTCCCAGTTCCTCCCAGTCCACACCAGTGCCTCCCAGTTCCTTCTAATCCCCACCCAGTGCCTCCCAGTCCCTCCCAATCCCCTCCCAGTTCACACCAGTGCCTCCCAGTCCCTTCTAATCCTCTCCCAGTGCCTCCCAGTCCCCTCCCAGTCCCCTCCCAGTGCCTCCCAGTCCACACCAGTTCCTCCCAGTCCCCTCCTGCCTCCACCCAGTGCTTCCCAGTCCCCTCTAATCCTCTCCCAGTGCCTCCCAGTGCCTCCCAGTGCCGCCCAGTCCCTCCCAGTCCCTTCCTGCCTCCACCCAGTGCCTCCCAGGCCCTTCTAATCCTCTCCCAGTGCCTCCCAGTCCCTTCTAATCCTCTCCCAGTGCCTCCCAGTCCCTCCCAGTTCCTCCCAGTCCCTACCAGTGCCTCCCAATCCCCTCCCAGTCCACACCAGTGCCTCCCAGTCCCCTCCCGCCTCCACCCAGTTCCTCCCAGTCCCTTCTAATCCTCTCCCAGTGCCTCCCAGTTCCTCCCAATCCCCTCCCAGTTCCTCCCAGTTCCTCCCAGTCCACACCAGTGCCTCCCAGTCCCTTCTAATCCTCTCCCAGTGCCTCCCAGTCCCCTCCTGCCTCCACCCAGTGCCTCCCAGTCCCCTCTAATCCTCTCCCAGTGCCTCCCAGTCCCTCCCAATCCCCTCCCAGTTCCTCCCAGTCCACACCAGTGCCTCCCAGTCCCTTCTAATCCCCTCCCAGTTCCTCCCAGTCCACACCAGTGCCTCCCATTCCCCTCCTGCCTCCACCCAGTGCTTCCCAGTCCCTTCGAATCCCCTCCCAGTGCCTCCCAGTCCCCTCCCAGTGCCTCCCAGTCCCCTCCCAGTCCACACCAGTTCCCCTCAGTGCCCGCCCAGTGCCTCCCAGTTTCCCCCAATCCCCTCCCAGCTCCTCCCAGCGCCTCCCAGTCCCGTCTCATCCCTTCTAATCCCCTCCCAGTGCCTCCCAGTCCCCTCCCAGTCCCCTCCCAGTCCCCTCCCAGTGCCTCCCAGTGCCTCACCAGGGCCGCCCGTCCAGCAGGGGCAGCAGCACCAGCGCCAGCAACAGCCCCGCCCCGTTCACCAGCGTCTCCTGCCCCGCCCACAAACGTCAATCAAAGCCTGGCCACACCCCCCTTTCCCGTAGCCACGCCCCCTTTCCCACACAACCCTTTCCCGGTGACCACGCCCCCTCTCCTGTCAATCATCCTGCGGCCACGCCCCCACCACCACTGCTCCCAAGGCAACCCCGGTGCCCTCCCAGTGCTCCCAGTTGCCCTCCCAGTCCATCCCAGTGCCCCTCAATCCCCTCCCAGTACATCCCAGTCCATCCCAGTGCCCCTCAATCCCCTCCCAGTACATCCCAGTCCATCCCAGTGCCCCTCAATCCCCTCCCAGTACATCCCAGTCCATCCCAGTGCCCCTCAATCCCCTCCCAGTACATCCCAGTCCATCCCAGTGCCCCTCAATCCTCTCCCAGTACATCCCAGTCCATCCCAGTGCCCCTCAATCCCCTCCCAGTACATCCCAGTCCATCCCAGTGCCCCTCAATCCCCTCCCAGTACATCCCAGTCCATCCCAGTGCCCCTCAATCCCCTCCCAGTACATCCCAGTCCATCCCAGTGCCCCTCAATGCCCTCCCAGTCCATCCCAGTCCATCCCAGTGCCCCTCAATCCCCTCCCAGTGCCTCCCAGTCCATCCCAGTGCCCCTCAATCCCCTCCCAGTGCCTCCCAGTCCATCCCAGTGCCCCTCAATCCTCTCCCAGTACATCCCAGTCCATCCCAGTGCCCCTCAATCCCCTCCCAGTACATCCCAGTCCATCCCAGTGCCCCTCAATCCCCTCCCAGTACATCCCAGTCCATCCCAGTGCCCCTCAATCCCCTCCCAGTACATCCCAGTCCATCCCAGTGCCCCTCAATCCCCTCCCAGTGCCTCCCAGTCCATCCCAGTGCCCCTCAATCCCCTCCCAGTGCCTCCCAGTCCATCCCAGTGCCCCTCAATCCCCTCCCAGTGCCTCCCAGTCCATCCCAGTGCCCCTCAATCCTCTCCCAGTACATCCCAGTCCATCCCAGTGCCCCTCAATCCCCTCCCAGTGCCTCCCAGTCCATCCCAGTGCCCCTCAATCCCCTCCCAGTACATCCCAGTCCATCCCAGTGCCCCTCAATCCTCTCCCAGTGCCTCCCAGTCCATCCCAGTGCCCCTCAATCCTCTCCCAGTGCCTCCCAGTCCTTCCCAGTGCCCCTCAATCCCCTCCCAGTGCCTCCCAGTCCATCCCAGTGCCCCTCAATCCCCTCCCAGTACATCCCAGTCCATCCCAGTGCCCCTCAATCCCCTCCCAGTGCCTCCCAGTCCATCCCAGTGCCCCTCAATCCCCTCCCAGTGCCTCCCAGTCCATCCCAGTGCCCCTCAATCCCCTCCCAGTGCCTCCCAGTCCATCCCAGTGCCCCTCAATCCCCTCCCAGTACATCCCAGTCCTTCCCAGTGCCCCTCAATCCCCTCCCAGTGCCTCCCAGTCCATCCCAGTGCCCCTCAATCCCCTCCCAGTACATCCCAGTCCATCCCAGTGCCCCTCAATCCCCTCCCAGTGCCTCCCAGTCCATCCCAGTGCCCCTCAATCCCCTCCCAGTACATCCCAGTCCATCCCAGTGCCCCTCAATCCCCTCCCAGTACATCCCAGTCCATCCCAGTGCCCCTCAATCCCCTCCCAGTACATCCCAGTCCATCCCAGTGCCCCTCAATCCCCTCCCAGTGCCTCCCAGTCCATCCCAGTGCCCCTCAATCCCCTCCCAGTACATCCCAGTCCATCCCAGTGCCCCTCAATCCTCTCCCAGTACATCCCAGTCCATCCCAGTGCCCCTCAATCCCCTCCCAGTACATCCCAGTCCTTCCCAGTGCCCCTCAATCCCCTCCCAGTGCCTCCCAGTCCATCCCAGTGCCCCTCAATCCCCTCCCAGTACATCCCAGTCCATCCCAGTGCCCCTCAATCCTCTCCCAGTGCCTCCCAGTCCATCCCAGTGCCCCTCAATCCTCTCCCAGTACATCCCAGTCCATCCCAGTGCCCCTCAATCCCCTCCCAGTACATCCCAGTCCATCCCAGTGCCCCTCAATCCCCTCCCAGTCCATCCCAGTCCATCCCAGTGCCCCTCAATCCCCTCCCAGTGCCTCCCAGTCCATCCCAGTGCCCCTCAATCCCCTCCCAGTGCCTCCCAGTCCATCCCAGTGCCCCTCAATCCTCTCCCAGTGCCTCCCAGTCCATCCCAGTGCCCCTCAATCCCCTCCCAGTGCCTCCCAGTCCATCCCAGTGCCCCTCAATCCTCTCCCAGTACATCCTAGTCCATGCTCCTCAATCCCCTCCCAGTACATCCCAGTCCATCCCAGTGCCCCTCAATCCCCTCCCAGTGCCTCCCAGTCCATCCCAGTGCCCCTCAATCCTCTCCCAGTGCCTCCCAGTCCATCCCAGTGCCCCTCAATCCTCTCCCAGTACATCCCAGTCCATGCTCCTCAATCCCCTCCCAGTACATCCCAGTCCATCCCAGTGCCCCTCAATCCCCTCCCAGTGCCTCCCAGTCCATCCCAGTGCCCCTCAATCCCCTCCCAGTGCCTCCCAGTCCATCCCAGTGCCCCTCAATCCTCTCCCAGTGCCTCCCAGTCCATCCCAGTGCCCCTCAATCCTCTCCCAGTCCATCCCAGTGCCCCTCAATCCTCTCCCAGTACATCCCAGTCCATCCCAGTGCCCCTCAATCCTCTCCCAGTGCCTCCCAGTCCATCCCAGTGCCCCTCAATCCCCTCCCAGTGCCTCCCAGTCCATCCCAGTGCCCCTCAATCCTCTCCCAGTACATCCCAGTCCATCCCAGTGCCCCTCAATCCTCTCCCAGTACATCCCAGTGCCCCTCAATGCCCTCCCAGTGCCTCCCAGTCCATCCCAGTGCCCCTCAATCCCCTCCCAGTCCATCCCAGTGCCCCTCAATCCTCTCCCAGTGCCTCCCAGTCCATCCCAGTGCCCCTCAATCCCCTCCCAGTCCATCCCAGTCCATCCCAGTGCCCCTCAATCCTCTCCCAGTGCCTCCCAGTCCATCCCAGTGCCCCTCAATCCCCTCCCAGTGCCTCCCAGTCCATCCCAGTGCCCCTCAATCCTCTCCCAGTACATCCCAGTCCATCCCAGTGCCCCTCAATCCTCTCCCAGTACATCCCAGTGCCCCTCAATGCCCTCCCAGTGCCTCCCAGTCCATCCCAGTGCCCCTCAATCCTCTCCCAGTCCATCCCAGTGCCCCTCAATCCTGTCCCAGTCCATCCCAGTCCATCCCAGTGCCCCTCAATCCCCTCCCAGTGCCTCCCAGTCCATCCCAGTGCCCCTCAATCCTCTCCCAGTACATCCCAGTCCATCCCAGTGCCCCTCAATCCCCTCCCAGTGCCTCCCAGTCCATCCCAGTGCCCCTCAATCCCCTCCCAGTGCCTCCCAGTCCATCCCAGTGCCCCTCAATACCCTCCCAGTGCCTCCCAGTCCATCCCAGTGCTCCTCAGTCCTCTCCCAGTGCCTCCCAGTCCATCCCAGTGCCCCTCAATCCTCTCCCAGTGCCTCCCAGTCCATCCCAGTGCCCCTCAATCCTCTCCCAGTCCATCCCAGTGCCCCTCAATCCTCTCCCAGTGCCTCCCAGTCCATCCCAGTGCCCCTCAATCCTCTCCCAGTACATCCCAGTCCATGCCCCTCAATCCCCTCCCAGTGCCTCCCAGTCCATCCCAGTGCCCCTCAATCCTCTCCCAGTGCCTCCCAGTCCATCCCAGTGCCCCTCAATCCTCTCCCAGTACATCCCAGTCCATGCCCCTCAATCCCCTCCCAGTACATCCCAGTCCATCCCAGTGCCCCTCAATCCTCTCCCAGTGCCTCCCAGTCCATCCCAGTGCCCCTCAATCCTCTCCCAGTACATCCCAGTCCATCCGAGTGCCCCTCAATCCTCTCCCAGTCCATCCCAGTGCCCCTCAATCCCCTCCCAGTGCCTCCCAGTCCATCCCAGTGCCCCTTAATCCTCTCCCAGTGCCTCCCAGTCCATCCCAGTGCCCCTCAATCCTCTCCCAGTACATCCCAGTCCATCCCAGTGCCCCTCAATCCTCTCTCAGTCCATCCCAGTGCCCCTCAATCCTCTCCCAGT
This sequence comes from Clamator glandarius, assembly GCA_033459285.1. Classification (NCBI taxonomy): domain Eukaryota; kingdom Metazoa; phylum Chordata; class Aves; order Cuculiformes; family Cuculidae; genus Clamator; species Clamator glandarius. The sequence goes on along the minus strand of JAUNZM010002728.1, from coordinate 4,540 downwards.
CCATCCCAGTGCCCCTCAATCCTCTCCCAGTACATCCCAGTCCATCCCAGTGCCCCTCAATCCTCTCCCAGTACATCCCAGTGCCCCTCAATCCTCTCCCAGTACATCCCAGTCCATCCCAGTGCCCCTCAATCCTCTCCCAGTGCCTCCCAGTCCATCCCAGTGCCCCTCAATCGCCTCCCAGTGCCTCCCAGTCCATCCCAGTGCCCCTCAATCCTCTCCCAGTCCATCCCAGTGCCCCTCAATCCTCTCCCAGTGCCTCCCAGTCCATCCCAGTGCCCCTCAATCCTCTCCCAGTCCATCCCAGTTCTCCCAGTCCCCTCTCAATCCCCTCCCAGTGTCTCCCAGTCCATCCCAGTTCTCCCAGTCCCCTCTCAATCCCCTCCCAGTGCCTTCCAGTCCATCCCAGTGCCCATCAATCCTCTCCCAGTCCATCCTAGTTCTCCCAGTCCCCTCTCATTCCCCTCCCAGTGCCTCCCAGTCCATCCCAGTACTCCCAATCCCCTCTCATTCCCCTCCCAGTGCCTCCCAATCCCCTCCCAGTGCCTCCCATTCCCCTCCCAGTGCCACCCAGCATCTCCCAGTCCATCCCAGTCCCCCTCTAACTCCCTGCCAGTCCTTCCCAGTAACCCCCTGGTCCATCCCAGTTCTCCCAGCTCCCCCCAATCCCCTCCCAGTCCATCCCAATCCCCTCCCAGTCCCCTCCGAGTGCCTCCCAGTCCATCCCAGTACTCCCAATCCCCTCTCATTCCCCTCCCAGCGCCTCCCAATCCCCTCCCAGTACATCCCAGTCCCCCCTAACTCCCTCCCAGTCCTTCCCAGTAACCCCCCGGTCCATCCCAGTTCTCCCAGTCCCCTCTCAATCCCCTCCCAGTCCCCCCTCAATCCCCTCCCAGTGCCTCCCAGTCCATCCCAGTACTCCCAAGCCCCTCTTAATTCCCTTCCAGTGCCTCCCAGTCCCCTCCCAGTGCCTCCCAGTCCATCCCAGTTCCCCCCTAACTCCCTCCCAGTCCTTCCCAGTAACCCCCTGGTCCATCCCAGTTCTCCCAGCGCCCCTCAATCTCCTCCCAGTCCATCCCAATCCCCTCCCAGCGCCCCCCAATCCCCTCCCAGTGGCCCCTAATCCCCTCCCAGTGCCTCCCAATCCCTTCCCAGTGCCTCCCAGTGCTCCCAGTTACCTGGCTGCCGTCCTTGGCGGCCACGTCGGCCACGTTGTCGCTCCGAGCCTGGTGAACGGCGAGCGCCGCCCGCGTGGCCCCCCCCGCCACGCCCACCACGCACTGGGACGGCACCAGTGCTCCCAGTATGGACCAGTACCGCCCAGGAGCCGCCCAGCTCCCCTCCCGGCATCCCCCCCAGGATCCCAGCAGCGTCACCCAGTGCCCCCCAGTATCCCCCAGTATCCCCCAAGTGCCACTCACAGCCTCCCAGTGCCTCCCGCTCTCCTCCCAGTATCCCCCAGTGCCCCCCAGTATCCCCCAGTATCCCCCAAGTGCCACTCACAGCCTCCCAGTGCCTCCCGCTCTCCTCCCAGTATCCCCCAGTGCCTCCCAGTATCCCCCAAGTGCCACTCACAGCCTCCCAGTGCCTCCCGCTCTCCCCCCAGTATCCCCCAGTGCCTCCCAGTATCCCCCAGTATCCCCCAAGTGCCACTCACAGCCTCCCAGTGCCTCCCGCTCTCCTCCCAGTATCCCCCAGTGCCTCCCAGTATCCCCCAAGTGCCACTCACAGCCTCCCAGTGCCTCCCGCTCTCCTCCCAGTATCCCCCAGTGCCTCCCAGTATCCCCCAGTATCCCCCAAGTGCCACTCACAGCCTCCCAGTGCCTCCCGCTCTCCCCCCAGTATCTCCCAGTGCCTCCCAGTATCCCCCAGTATCCCCCAAGTGCCACTCACAGCCTCCCAGTGCCTCCCGCTCTCCTCCCAGTATCTCCCAGTGCCTCCCAGTATCCCCCAGTATCCCCCAAGTGCCACTCACAGCCTCCCAGTGCCTCCCGCTCTCCTCCCAGTATCCCCCAGTGCCTCCCAGTATCCCCCAGTATCCCCCAAGTGCCACTCACAGCCTCCCAGTGCCTCCCGCTCTCCTCCCAGTATCCCCCAGTGCCTCCCAGTATCCCCCAGTATCCCCCAAGTGCCACTCACAGCCTCCCAGTGCCTCCCGCTCTCCTCCCAGTATCCCCCAGTGCCTCCCAGTATCCCCCAGTATCCCCCAAGTGCCACTCACAGCCTCCCAGTGCCTCCCGCTCTCCTCCCAGTATCCCCCAGTGCCTCCCAGTATCCCCCAGTATCCCCCAAGTGCCACTCACAGCCTCCCAGTGTCTCCCGCTCTCCTCCCAGTATCTCCCAGTGCCTCCCAGTATCCCCCAGTATCCCCCAAGTGCCACTCACAGCCTCCCAGTTCCTCCCGCTCTCCTCCCAGTATCTCCCAGTGCCTCCCAGTATCCCCCAGTATCCCCCAAGTGCCACTCACAGCCTCCCAGTGCCTCCCGCTCTCCTCCCAGTATCCCCCAGTGCCTCCCAGTATCCCCCAAGTGCCACTCACAGCCTCCCAGTGCCTCCTGCTCTCCCCCCCAGTATCTCCCAGTGCCTCCCAGTATCCCCCAGTATCCCCCAAGTGCCACTCACAGCCTCCCAGTGCCTCCCGCTCTCCTCCCAGTATCCCCCAGTGCCTCCCAGTATCCCCCAAGTGCCACTCACAGCCTCCCAGTGCCTCCCGCTCTCCTCCCAGTATCCCCCAGTGCCTCCCAGTATCCCCCAGTGCCTCCCAGTATCCCCCAGTGCCTCCCAGTAACCCCCAAGTGCCCCCAGTTCCCCCCAGTATCACCCCAGTACCTCCCAGTATCACCCAGTAACGCCCAAGTGCCCCCAGTTCTTCCCAGTATCACTCCAGTATCACCCCAGTTCACCCCAGTATCACCCCAGTTCCCCCCAGTATCACCCCAGCTCCCCCCAGTATCACCCCAGCGCCTCCCAGTATCACCCAGTAACCCCCAAGTGACCCCAGTTCCCCCCAGTATCACCCCAGATCCCCCCAGTATCACCCCAGTGCCCCCCAGTATCACCCAGTAACCCCCAAGTGACCCCAGTTCCCCCCAGTATCACCCCAGTTCTTCCCAGTATCACCCCAGTTCCCCCCAGTATCACCCCAGATCCCCCCAGTATCACCCCAGTGCCCCCCAGTATCACCCAGTAACCCCCAAGTGACCCCAGTTCTTCCCAGTATCACCCCAGTTCCCCCCAGTATCACCCCAGATCCCCCCAGTATCACCCCAGTGCCTCCCAGTATCACCCCAGTTCCCCCCAGTATCACCCCAGATCCCCCCAGTATGACCCCAGTGCCCCCCAGTATCACCCAGTAACCCCCAAGTGACCCCAGTTCCCCCCAGTATCACCCCAGTTCCTCCCAGTATCACCCCAGATCCCCCCAGTATCACCCCAGTGCCCCCCAGTATCACCCAGTAACCCCCAAGTGACCCCAGTTCTTCCCAGTATCACCCCAGTATCACCCCAGATCCCCCCAGTATCACCCCAGTGCCCCCCAGTATCACCCAGTAGCCCCCAAGTGCCCCCAGTACTTCCCAGTATCACCCCAGTTCCCCCCAGTATCACCCCAGATCCCCCCAGTATCACCCCAGTGCCCCCCAGTATCACCCAGTAACCCCCAAGTGCCCCCAGTACTTCCCAGTATCACCCCAGTTCCCCCCAGTATTACCCCAGATCCCCCCAGTATCACCCCAGTGCCCCCCAGTATCACCCAGTAACCCCCAAGTGCCCCCAGTTCTTCCCAGTATCACCCCAGTTCCCCCCAGTATCACCCCAGTTCCCCCCAGTATCACCCCAGTGCCCCCCAGTATCACCCAGTAACCCCCAAGTGACCCCAGTTCTTCCCAGTATCACCCCAGTTCCCCCCAGTATCACCCCAGATCCCCCCAGTATCACCCCAGTGCCTCCCAGTATCACCCCAGTTCTTCCCAGTATCACCCCAGTTCCCCCCAGTATCACCCCAGTTCCCCCCAGTATCACCCCAGTGCCCCCCAGTATCACCCAGTAACCCCCAAGTGCCCCCAGTACTTCCCAGTATCACCCCAGTTCCCCCCAGTATCACCCCAGATCCCCCCAGTATCACCCCAGCGCCTCCCAGTATCCCCCACCTAATGCCCGGTGGGCGTGGCCTATGCCCTGATGGGCGTGGCCAGAGGAGGGAGGTGGGCGTGGCTTCCGCCGTTACCTTGACGGCGGCCGCGAGCACCAGGAGGGCGGGGCCGGCGCGCGGCCAGGCGGGCGCCAGCAGCTCCAGCACGAGCGCCAAGTCGTTCAGCAGGTCCGCCGCGAGCCTATTGGCGGAGCGGGGTCACGTGGGGCGGAGGGGGCGTGGCTTAATGCATTACCGCCTATGGGAGGGGGCGTGGCTTCGCGTATTAAAGAACTAATGGAGGGGGCGTGGCCTCGCGCCATAACGGGTGATAATGGCCGCGGCCTCATGAGGGGCCGCGGTTTCCCGCCATTTTGGGTTGCGGCTTCGAGGCAAAGGGAAGGGAGTTTT
>JAUNZM010002727.1:0-14781 GCA_033459285.1 Clamator glandarius | reverse complement strand
TTCCTTTTCTTTTTGGGGGTGTTCCTCTTCTTTTTTTTGGGGGGGATCCCCTTCTTTTTGGTCGGTTTTCCTTTCTTTTTAGGGTGTTCCTCATCTTTTGGGGGGGATCCCCATCTTTTTGGGCTCTTCCTCCTATTTTTTGGGGGGATCCCCATCTTTTTGGGCTCTTCCTCCTATTTTTTGGGGGGATCCCCATCTTTTTGGGCTCTTCCTCCTATTTTTTGGGGGGATCCCCATCTTTTTGGGCTCTTCCTCCTATTTTTGGGGGGGATCCCCATCTTTTTGGGCTCTTCCTCCTATTTTTTGGGGGGATCCCCATCTTTTTTGGTTGGTTTCCTTCTTTTTGTGGCCTTCTCCATCTTTCAGGGGTGGATTCTCCATCTTTCGGGGGGGGAGTGGGGGGGTGTTTCCTCCATCTTTTTGAGGGGGTTCCCCGTTTTTGAGGGGACCCCCCCCCCCCCTATTTTTCGAGGGGGATCCCCACGATTTTGGGGGCTCACGGGGGGGGCAGGAGGGGAGCCAGCAGCCTCAGAGCCCCCAGCCCCAGCGCCGCTGCCCCCAGTGCCCGCAGCCCCAGGGCCCCCCAGGCCCCCAGACCCAGCGCTTGACTGGCCCACCTGGAGGGGGAAATGGGGCGTGGCCTCATCAGGACACGCCCCCTTATGCCACAGGCCACGCCCACTTCCAATAGTGTTTCTATTCCCTCTGGCCACGCCCCCTCCCATTGATGTTCCCATTACCCCTCTGGTCACGCCCCCTTCGCTTGGCGCCAACGCAAGCCACGCCCCCTCGCCCCCTCTGACCACGCCCCCAGGTGCCTCCCAGTGCTCCCATTGCCCCCTCAATCCCTCCAGTCGCCCTCCCAGTACCACCCAGTGCCCCCCCAGTGATCCCAGTTGCCCCTCCAGTACCTCCCAGTCCCTCCAGTTGCCCTCCCAGTGCCTCCCAGTCCCCTCCCAGTGCTCCCAGTTGACCCCCAGTCGCCTCCCAGTCCCTCCAGTCGCCCTCCCAGTGCCTCCCAGTCCCCTCCCAGTGCTCCCAGTTGACCCCCAGTCGCCCTCCCAGTTGCCTCCCCAGTGCTCCCAGTCCCTCAATTTGCCTCCCAGTGCTCCCAGTTGTCCCTCGGTCTCTCCAGTTGCCCTCCCAGTACCTCCCAGTCCCCCCCAGTAGCTCTCCCAGTCCATCCAGTCGCCCTCCTAGTACCTCCCAGTCCCCTCCTCAGTGCTCCCAGTTGCCTCCCAGTCCTGCCCCAGTGCTCCCAGTTGCCTCCCAGTCGCCTTCCCAGTGCCCCTAGTTGCCCCCCCAGTCCCCTCCCCAGTGCTCCCAGTTGCCCCCTCAATCCCTCCCAGTTGCTCCCAGCACCAGTTCCCCCCTAGTAACCCACTAGCCCCCTCAGCAGCCCCACTAGCCACCCTCCCCCATTAAGAAGCCCTCGTAGCCCACGGTGCCTCCCAGTGGCTCCCAGCCCCACTAGCCCCCTCAGTAGCCCCAGTACCCAGTGAGGAAGCCCTCGTAGGTGGCCGTGGCCACTATATCCCCCAGTAGCCCCACTAGCCACCCTCCCCCATTAAGAAGCCCTCGTAGCCCACGATGCCTCCCAGTGGCTCCCAGTCCCAGTAGCCCCAGTACCCAGTGAGGAAGCCCTCGTAGGCGGCCACGGCCGATAGCCCCCCCAGTAGCCCCACTAGCCACCCTCCCCCATTAAGAAGCCCTTGTAGCCCACGGTGCCTCCCAGTGGCTCCCAGCCCCACTAGCCCCCCCCAGTAGCCCCAGTAGCCCCTCCAGTAGCCCCAGTACCCGGTGAGGAAGCCCTCGTAGGCGGCCATGGCCAGTAGCCCACCCAGCGGTAGCCGCAGCCGGGGGGGGAGGTCGTGGCGCCCCGAGGCCCAAAGGAGGGAGGCGGCCGCCAGGTGACGAGCCTGGGGGTGGGAGGCAGAAAACCAGTTCAGACCAGTGCTCCCAGTTCATCCCAGTTCATCCCAGTCCCTCCTAGTGGTCCCAGTTCCTCCCACTCCCTCCCAGTGCCTCCCAGTCTCTCCCAGTGCTCACAGTTCATTCCTGTTCATCCCAGTGCCTCCCAGTCCTTCCCAGTGCCTCCCAGTTCATCCCAGTGCACTCAGTGCCTCCCAGTGCCTCCCAGTTCATCCCAGTCCCCTCCAGTTCCACTCGCAGCCCCTCCCCGTCCCCCCCAATTCTTCCCACTCCTCTCCCAGTGCCTCCCAGTTCCCCCCAGTCCCCTCCCAGTCCCCCCCAAGTCCCTCTCAGTTCCCCCCAGTCCCTCCCAGTCCCCTCCCAGTTCCCCCCAGTGCCTCCCAGTCCCCTCCAATCCCCCCCAGTTCCCCCCGGTCCCCTCCAATCCCCACCCAGTCCCTCCCAGTCCCCTCCCAGTTCCCCCCAGTGCCTCCCAGTCCCCTCCAATCCCACCCAGTCCCTCCCAGTTCCCTCCAGTGCCTCCCAGTCCCCTCCAATCCCCCCCAATCCCTCCCAGTTCCCCCCAGTGCCTCCCAGTGCCCTCCCAGTGCCCTCCAATCCCTCCCAGCTCCCCCCAGTGCCTCCCAGTCCCCTCCAATCCCACCCAGTCCCTCCCAGTCCCCTCCCAGTTCCCCCCAGTCCCCTCCCAGTCCCCCCCAAGTCCCTCTCAGTTTCCCCCAGTGCCTCCCAGTCCCCTCCCAGTTCCCCCCAGTGCCTCCCAGTCCCCTCCAATCCCCCCCAGTCCCTCCCAGTTCCCTCCAGTGCCTCCCAGTCCCCTCCAATCCCCCCCAATCCCTCCCAGCTCCCCCCAGTGCCTCCCAGTCCCCTCCAATCCTGCCCCAGTCCCTCCCAATCCCCTCCCAGTCCCCTCCCAGTGCCTCCCAGTTCCCACCAGGCTGATGTTGGAGTCCAGCCCCATCTGCAGGTGCCGCCAGTCGAACTCCACGCCTCGCGCCCCGACCCACAGCGGAACACACCTAGGGGACCCTATGGATCCTATAGGTACCCATAGACCCTATAGGGGACCCCACAGAGACCCACAGGGACCCATCGGGACCAATAGGGACCCCATAGAGACCTATAGAGACACATAGAGACCCAAAGAGACCCATAGGGACCCCATAGAGACCCATAGGGACACATAGAGACCCATAGGGACCAATAGGGACCTATAGGGACCCCATAGAGACCTACAGGGATTCATAGGGACCCATAGAGACCCCATAGGGACACATAGAGACCTATAGAGAGACCCATAGAGACCCATAAGGACCCCATAGAGACCTATAGGGACCTCATAGAGACCTATAGGGACCACATAGAGACCCACAGAGACCCATAGGAACCAATAGGGACCCATAGAGACCCCATAGGGACACATAGAGACCCCATAGGGACTCATAGGGACCAATAGGGACCCCATAGAGACCTATAGGGACCCCATAGAGACCTACAGGGATTCATAGGGACCCATAGAGACCCCATAGGGACACATAGAGACCTATAGAGAGACCCATAGAGACCCATAAGGACCCCATAGAGACCTATAGGGACCTCATAGAGACCTATAGGGACCACATAGAGACCCACAGAGACCCATAGGAACCAATAGGGACCCATAGAGACCCCATAGGGACACATAGAGACCCCATAGGGACTCATAGGGACCAATAGGGACCCCATAGAGACCTATAGGCACCCCATAGAGACCCATAGAGACCCACAGAGACCCATAGGGACCAATAGGGACCCCATAGAGACCTATAGGGACCCCATAGAGACCCCATAGGGACCAATAGGGACCCCTTAGAGACCTACAGGGAGGCATAGGGACCAATAGGGACCCCATAGAGACCCACAGAGACCCATAGGGACCAATAGGGACTCCATAGAAACCTATAGGGACCCCATAGAGACACATAGAGACCCCATAGAGACACATAGAGACCCATAGAGACCCACAGAGACCTATAGGGACCCCATAGAGACCTATAGGGACACATAGAGACCCCATAGGGACACATAGAGACCCACAGAGACCCATAGGGACCAATAGAGACCCCACAGAGACACATAGAGACCCACAGAGACCCATAGGGACCCCATAGAGACCCATAGGGACACATAGAGACCCATAGGGACACATAGAGACCCATAGGGACCCCATAGAGACCTACAGGGATTCATAGGGACCCATAGAGACCCCATAGGGACACATAGAGACCCACAGAGACCCATAGGGACCAATAGAGACCCCATAGAGACACATAGAGACCCACAGAGACCCATAGGGACCCCATAGAGACCCATAGGGACACATAGAGACCCATAGGGACACATAGAGACCCATAGGGACACATAGAGACCTATAGGGACCCCATAGAGACCTACAGGGATTCATAGGGACCCATAGAGACCCCATAGGGACACATAGAGACCCATAGAGACCCACAGAGACGCATAGGAACCAATAGGGACCCATAGAGACCCCATAGGGACACATAGAGACCCCATAGGGACCCATAGGGACCCCCATAGAGACCTATAGGCACCCCATAGAGACCCATAGAGACCCACAGAGACCCATAGGGACCAATAGGGACCCCATAGAGACCCCATAGGGACACATAGAGACCCATAGAGACCCTATAGGGACCAATAGGAACCCCTTAGAGACCTATAGGTACGCATAGGGACCAATAGGGACCCCATAGAGACCCACAGAGACCCATAGGGACCAATAGGGACTCCATAGAGACCTATAGGGACCCCATAGAGACCCATAGAGACCCCATAGAGACACACAGAGACCCATAGAGACCCACAGAGACCTATAGGGACCCCATAGAGACCTATAGGGACCTCATAGGGACCCATAGAGACCCCATAGGGACACATAGAGACCCACAGAGACCCATAGGGACCAATAGAGACCCCATAGAGACCCACAAAGACCCCATAGGGACCCCATAGAGACCTATAGGGACGCATAGGGACCAATAGGGACTCCATAGAGACCTATAGGGACCCCATAGAGACCTATAGGGACGCATAGAGACCCATAGAGACCCCATAGCGACACATAGAGACCCACAGAGACCCCATAGGGACCAACAAGGACCCCACAGTGACCTATAAGGACGCATAGGGACCCATAGAGACCCCATAGGGACACATAGAGACCCATAGAGACCCACAGAGACCCATAGGGACCAATAGGGACCCATAGAGACCCCATAGGGACCAATAGGGATCCCATAGAGACCCATATTGACGCACAGAGACCCCATAGGGACCAATAGGGACTCCATAGAGACCTATAGGGACCCCATAGAGACACATAGAGACCCATAGAGACCCACAGAGACCCATAGAGACCTATAGGGACCCCATAGAGACCTATAGGGAAGCATAGGGACCCACAGAGACCCCATAGGGGACACACAGAGACCCACAGAGACCCATAGGGACCAATAGGGACCCCATAGAGACCTATAGGGACCCCATAGAGACCCATAGAGACCCATAGAGACCCCATAGGGACACATAGAGACCCATAGAGACCCACAGAGACCCCATAGAGACCTATAGGGACCCCATAGAGACCCATAGGGACCCCATAGGGACACATAGAGACCCATAGAGACCCACAGAGACCCATAGGGACCAATAGGGACCCCATAGAGACCTATAGGGACCCATAGAGACCCCATAGAGACCTATAGGGACCTATAGGGACCCCATAGAGACCCCATAGGGACACACAGAGACCCATAGGGACCAATAGGGACCCCATAGAGACCTATAGGGACCCCATAGAGACCTATAGGGACCCCATAGAGACCTATAGGGACCCATAGAGACCCACAAAGACCCATAGGGTCCAATAGGGACCCCATAGAGATCCCACAGTGGCCCCATAGGGACCCATAGAGACCCCATAGGGACCAATAGGGACCCCATAGAGACCTATAGGGACACATAGGGACCCATAGAGACCCCATAGGGACACATAGAGACACCACAGAGACCCCAGAGAGACTCATAGAAACACATAGAGACCCCAAGAGACCTATAGAGACCCCAGAGAGACCCCATAGAGACCCCATAGAGACTCCACAGAGACCCATAGAGACCCCATAGAGACTCCACAGAGACACACAGAGACCCCAGAGAGACCCCAGAGAGACTCATAGAGACCCCAAGAGACCTATAGAGACCCCAGAGAGACCCCAAGAGACCTATAGAGACCCCAGAGAGACACCATAGAGACCTATTGAGACCCATAGAGACCCCATAGAGACCTATAGAGACTCCACAGAGACACACAGAGACCCCAAGAGGCCTATAGAGACCCCATAGAGACCCAGAGAGACTCATAGAGACACATAGAGACCCCAAGAGACCTATAGAGACACCATAGAGACACCATAGAGACCTATTGAGACCTATTGAGACCCATAGAGACACCATAGAGACACCATAGAGACACCACAGAGACACACAGAGAGACCCCAGAGAGACTCATAGAGACCCCAGAGAGACCCCAGAGAGACTCATAGAGACCCCAGAGAGACCCCAGAGAGACTCATAGAGACCCCAGAGAGACCCCAAGAGAGACCCCAAGAGAGACCCCAAGAGACCTATAGAGACCCCAGAGAGACCCCAGAGAGACACATAGAGACCCCAAGAGACCTATAGAGACCCCATAGAGACCCAAAGAGACCTATTGAGACCCATAGAGACCCCATAGAGACCCCACAGAGACCCCATAGAGACACATAGAGACCCCACAGAGACCCCATAGAGACCCCACAGAGACCCCATAGACACACATAGAGACCCCATAGAGACACATAGAGACCCCACAGAGACCCCATAGAGAACCACAGAGACCCCATAGAGACACATAGAGACCCCACAGAGACCCCATAGAGACACATAGAGACCCCACAGAGACCCCACAGAGACCCCACAGAGACCCATAGAGACACATAGAGACCCCACAGAGACCCCATAGAGAACCACAGAGACCCCATAGAGACACATAGAGACCCCACAGAGACCCCATAGAGACCCACAGAGACCCCATAGAGACCCCATAGAGACCCACAGAGACCCCATAGAGACCCCATAGAGACACATAGAGACCCCACAGAGACCCCATAGAGAACCACAGAGACCCCATAGAGACACATAGAGACCCCATAGAGACCCACAGAGACCCCATAGAGACCCCATAGAGACCCACAGAGACCCCATAGAGACACATAGAGACCCATAGAGACCCACAGAGACCCCATAGAGACCCACAGAGACCCCATAGAGACACACAGAGACCCCATAGAGACCCATAGGGACCCCATAGAGACCCCATAGAGACCCACAGAGACCCCATAGAGACCCACAGAGACCCCATAGGGACCCCATAGAGACCCCATAGAGACCCACAGAGACCCCATAGGGACCCCATAGGGACCCCATAGAGACCCCATAGAGACACATAGAGACCCCATAGGGACCCATAGAGACATATAGAGACCCCATAGGGACCCCATAGAGACCCCATAGAGACCCACAGAGACCCCATAGAGACACATAGAGACCCCATAGAGACCTCACAGAGACCTATTGAAACCCATAGAGACCCATAGAGACCTATAGAGCCCCCACAGAGACCTACAGAGACCCCACACAGACCCCATAGAGACCCCAGAGAGACCCCATAGGGGTACCTGGAGGTGAGGAGCTCGGCGCTGGCCCAGCCGAGCGCGGCCACCAGGATCCTCAGCTCCCCCCGGCCCCCTCCCCGGCCCAGGGCCACTCGCAGCCCCCCCAGGTCGGCCACGTCCACCGTCGCCCGCAGGAACTCCTGGAAACCAGTATAAACCAGTACAAACCAGTACAGCCCAGTATAAACCAGTATAAAGCAGTGCAAACCAGTACCCAGTGCCCCCCAGTCCCTTCCAGATCCACCACATCCACTGTCACCCATGGGACACTCGGAGGGGGGGGACACCAGTTCACACCAGTATAGACCAGTTCACACCAGTACAGACCACTCCCAGTGCTCCCAGTCCCTCCCAGTGCTCCCAGTGCCCCCCAGTCCCTCCCAGATCCACCACATTCATTATCACCCAAAGACACACTTGGGGGGGGGACACACACCAGTTCACACCAGTTCAGACCAGTTCACATCAGTTCACACCAGTATGCACCAGTTCAGACCAGTGCTCCCAGTTCAGACCAGTGCTCCCAGTTCAGACCAGTGCTCCCAGTACCCCACAGTCCCTCCCAGTACCCCCCAGTGCTCCCAGTGCCCCCCAGTCCCTCCCAGATCCACCACATTCACTGTCACCCAAAGAAACACTTGAGGGGGGAGACACCAGTTCACACCAGTTCAGACCAGTTCTCCCAGTTCAGACCAGTGCCTCCCAGTGCCCCCCAGTGCTCCCAGTCCCTCCCAGTGCTCCCAGTGCCCCCCAGTCTCTCCCAGTGCTCCCAGTGCCCCTCAGATCCACCACATTCACTGCCACCCAAAGAAACACTTGGGGGGGGGGGACACACACACCAGTTCAGACCAGTTCACACCAGTATGCACCAGTTCAGACCAGTGCTCCCAGTGCTCCCAGTGCCCCCCAGTGGCTCCCAGTACCTCCCAGTCCCTCCCAGTACCCCCCAGTGCCCCCCAGTGCCTCCCAGATCCACCACATTCACTGTCATCCAAAGAAACACTTGGGACACACACACACCAGTTCACACCAGTTCAGACCAGTTCACACCAGTATGCACCAGTTCAGACCAGTGCTCCCAGTGCTCCCAGTTGCCCCACTCACCCCCACCAGGTCGTAACCCCCCGACGGCCCCTCCCACGTCGGGAAGAAGGTGGCCAGGAACAGCATCTGGGGGAGATCCCAGTACAAACCAGTAACTCCCAGTCCCTCCCAGTAACTTCCGATTCATCCCCGGCGTGTGACCCCCCCCCCCGCCCCAGTTCATCCCAGTATCTCCCAGTTCCCCCAGTGCCTCCCAGTCCAAACCAGTTCCACCCAGTGCCCCCCAGTTCATCCCAGTCCCTCCCAGTTCCCCCAGTGCCTCCCAGTCCAAACCAGTTCCACCCAGTGCCCCCCAGTTCATCCCAGTCCCTCCCAGTCCCCCCAGTGCTTCCCAGTCAAAACCAGTTCCTCCCAGTGACCCCCCCTCCCAGTTCATCCCAGTCCCTCCCAGTCCCCCCAGTGCTTCCCAGTCCAAACCAGTTCCTCCCAGTGACCCCCCCTCCCAGTTCATCCCAGTCCCTCCCAGTTCCCCCAGTGCTTCCCAGTCAAAACCAGTTCCTCCCAGTGACCCCCCCTCCCAGTTCATCCCAGTCCCTCCCAGTTCCCCCAGTGCCTCCCAGTCCAAACCAGTTCCTCCCAGTGACCCCCCCTCCCAGTTCATCCCAGTCCCCCCCAGTGCCTCCCAGTCCAAACCAGTTCCTCCCAGTGACCCCCCCTCCCAGTTCATCCCAGTCCCTCCCAGTCCCCCCAGTCCAAACCAGTTCCTCCCAGTGACCCCCCCTCCCAGTTCATCCCAGTCCCCCCAGCGCCTCCCAGTCCAAACCAGTTCCTCCCAGTGACCCCCCCTCCCAGTTCATCCCAGTCCCTCCCAGTCCCCCCAGTCCAAACCAGTTCCTCCCAGTGACCCCCCCTCCCAGTTCATCCCAGTCCCCCCAGCGCCTCCCAGTCCAAACCAGTTCCTCCCAGTGACCCCCCCTCCCAGTTCATCCCAGTCCCTCCCAGTTCCCCCAGTGCCTCCCAGTCCAAACCAGTTCCTCCCAGTGACCCCCCCTCCCAGTTCATCCCAGTCCCTCCCAGTTCCCCCAGTGCCTCCCAGTCCAAACCAGTTCCTCCCAGTGCCCCCCCAGTTCATCCCAGTCCCCCCCACTCCCTCCCAGTAACTCCCAGTTCATCCCAGTCCCCCCCACTCCCTCCCAGTAACTCCCAGTTCATCCCAGTCCCCCCTCACTCCCTCCCAGTAACTCCCAGTTCATCCCAGTCCCCCCTCACTCCCTCCCAGTAACTCCCAGTTCATCCCAGTCCCCCCCCTCCCTCCCAGTAACTCCCAGTTCATCCCAGTCCCCCCTCACTCCCTCCCAGTAACTCCCAGTTCATCCCAGTCCCCCCTCACTCCCTCCCAGTAACTCCCAGTTCATCCCAGTCCCCCCTCACTCCCTCCCAGTAACTCCCAGTTCATCCCAGTCCCCCTCACTTCCTCCCAGTAACTCCCAGTTCATCCCAGTCCCCCTCACTCCCTCCCAGTAACTCCCAGTTCATCCCAGTCCCCCCCCTCCCTCCCCCAGTAACTCCCAGTTCATCCCAGTCCCCCCTCACTCCCTCCCAGTAACTCCCAGTTCATCCCAGTCCCCCCTCACTCCCTCCCAGTAACTCCCAGTTCATCCCAGTCCCCGCTCACCCCTCCCAGTAACTCCCAGTTCATCCCAGTCCCCGCTCACTCCCTCCCAGTAACTCCCAGTTCATCCCAGTCTCCCCTCACTCCCTCCCAGTAACTCCCAGTTCATCCCAGTCCCCCCTCACTCCCTCCCAGTAACTCCCAGTTCATCCCAGTCCCCCCCCCCCTCCCAGTAACTCCCAGTTCATCCCAGTCCCCCCTCACTCCCTCCCAGTAACTCCCAGTTCATCCCAGTCCCCCCCACTCCATCCCAGTAACTCCCAGTTCATCCCAGTCCCCCTCACTCCCTCCCAGTAACTCCCAGTTCATCCCAGTCCCCCCTCACTCCCTCCCAGTAACTCCCAGTTCATCCCAGTCCCCCCTCACTCCCTCCCAGTAACTCCCAGTTCATCCCAGTCCCCCCCACTCCATCCCAGTAACTCCCAGTTCATCCCAGTCCCCCTCACTCCCTCCCAGTAACTCCCAGTTCATCCCAGTCCCTCTCACTCCCTCCCAGTAACTCCCAGTTCATCCCAGTCCCCCCTCACTCCCTCCCAGTAACTCCCAGTTCATCCCAGTCCCCCTCACTCCCTCCCAGTAACTCCCAGTTCATCCCAGTCCCCCCTCACTCCCTCCCAGTAACTCCCAGTTCATCCCAGCCCCCGCTCACTCCCTCCCAGTAACTCCCAGTTCATCCCAGTCCCTCTCACTCCCTCCCAGTAACTCCCAGTTCATCCCAGTCCCTCTCACTCCCTCCCAGTAACTCCCAGTTCATCCCAGTCCCTCTCACTCCCTCCCAGTAACTCCCAGTTCATCCCAGTCCCCCCTCACTCCCTCCCAGTAACTCCCAGTTCATCCCAGTCCCCCCTCACTCCCTCCCAGTTCCTCCCAGTGCCCTCCCAGTGCCCCCCACTCCCTCCCAGTCCCTCCCAGTCCCTCCCAGTTTGCAGCCGCACCTTTCCCAGTTGCACCAGTACATAGGTGGCTCCGGCCTGCACGCAGCGCCAGAAGGCGCTGTACTCCGACCTAAAACCAGTATAAACCAGTATAAACCAGTATAAACCAGTAAACAGCCCTGAAGCTCCCCGGCACCCCTAGTATCACCCAGGACTCCCAGTCCCCCTCCCAGTGCCCCCAGTCCCCCTCCCAGTGCCTCCCAGTGCCCCCAGTCCCCCTCCCAGTGCTCCCAGTGCCCCCAGTCCCCCTCCCAGTGCCCCCAGTCCCCCTCCCAGTGCCTCCCAGTGCCCCCAGTCCCCCTCCCAGTGCCTCCCAGTGCCCCCAGTGCCCCTCCCAGTGCCCCTCCCAGTGCCCCCAGTCCCCCTCCCAGTGCTCCCAGTCCCCCTCCCAGTGCTCCCAGTGCCCCCAGTCCCCCTCCCAGTGCTCCCAGTGCCCCCAGTCCCCCTCCCAGCGCTCCCAGTCCCCCTCCCAGTGCCCCCAGTCCCCCTCCCAGCGCTCCCAGTGCCCCCAGTCCCCCTCCCAGTGCTCCCAGTCCCCCTCCCAGTGCTCCCAGTCCCCCTCCCAGTGCTCCCAGTGCCCCCAGTCCCCCTCCCAGTGCTCCCAGTGCCCCCAGTCCCCCTCCCAGTGCCCCCAGTCCCCCTCCCAGTGCCTCCCAGTGCCCCTCCCAGTGCCACCAGTCCTCCTCCCAGCGCTCCCAGTGCCCCCAGTCCCCCTCCCAGTGCTCCCAGTCCTCCTCCCAGTGCTCCCAGTCCCCCTCCCAGTGCCCCCAGTCCCCCTCCCAGTGCTCCCAGTGCCCCCAGTCCCTCTCCCAGTGCTCCCAGTCCCCCTCCCAGTGCTCCCAGTGCCCCCAGTCCCCCTCCCAGTGCTCCCAGTCCCCCTCCCAGTGCTCCCAGTGCCCCCAGTCCCCCTCCCAGTGCCCCCAGTCCCCCTCCCAGCGCTCCCAGTCCCCCTCCCAGTGCCCCCAGTCCCCCTCCCAGTGCTCCCAGTCCCCCTCCCAGTGCTCCCAGTGCCCCCAGTCCCCCTCCCAGTGCTCCCAGTCCCCCTCCCAGTGCCCCCAGTCCCCCTCCCAGTGCCTCCCAGTGCCCCTCCCAGTGCCACCAGTCCTCCTCCCAGCGCTCCCAGTGCCCCCAGTCCCCCTCCCAGTGCTCCCAGTCCTCCTCCCAGTGCCCCCAGTCCCCCTCCCAGCGCTCCCAGTCCCCCTCCCAGTGCTCCCAGTGCCCCCAGTCCCCCTCCCAGCGCTCCCAGTCCCCCTCCCAGTGCCCCCAGTCCCTCCCAGTGCTCCCAGTAGCCCCACTCACAGGCCGCTGCACTTGTAGGTGATAAAATAGGGGAAATAGGCGAGAGCGAAGCAGTTTCCGAAGTGAAAAAGCGTCATGGCGGGGGGGGGGGGGGAAGTTGGGGGAGGACCCGGGATTTGAGTCGAAAACCTGCGATTTCGGGACCGGGACCCGGGGGGGGGGGGATGAACCGGGCCTGGCGGCGGCGACTCCAACTCCCGGCGTGCCCCGCGCCAAGGGCACTTCCGGAACTACAAGTCCCAGCGTGCCTCGCGGCGCCGCCCCACTATTCCCTATGGCAGGACTACAACGCCCAGCGTGCAACGCGCTCAGAGACTCGCTTAGACTACAACTCCCAGAGTGCACCGCGGCTACATTACATCTAAAAGATATTAAAACTACAACTCCCTGCGTGCACCGCGCCCCGATAACATCCGGGACTTCGACTCCAAGCGTGCGGCCCCAAAAACCTCAGAATTCACCCCAAAAATCACTGTCCCCCCCGCGCCAAATCCCTCAAATCACCGCGAAACCCCTTAAATCACCCCAAAACCCGCTGAATTCACCCCAAAACCCTCCAAAACCCACCCCAAACCTCCCTTTTTGGCGTCTGAGGCCGATTTTGAGGAATTTTAACCCCATTTTGGGGCATTCTGAACAATTTTTGGGGCGTTTTGACCCCTTTTTGATCCCCGAGCTCCGTTTTTGGGGCGTTTTGACCCATTTTTGGTCCCCGAGCTCCGTTTTTGGGGCGTTTTGACCCCTTTTTGGTCCCCGAGCTCCATTTTTGGGGCGTTTTGACCCATTTTTGATCCCCGAGCTCCGTTTTTGGGGCGTTTTGACCCATTTTTGGTCCCCGAGCTCCGTTTTTGGGGCGTTTTGACCCATTTTTGGTCCCCGAGCTCCATTTTTGGGGCGTTTTGACCCATTTTTGATCCCCGAGCTCCATTTTTGGGGCGTTTTGACCCCTTTTTGGTCCCCGAGCTCCGTTTTTGGGGCGTTTTGACCCATTTTTGATCCCCGAGCTCCATTTTTGGGGCGTTTTGACCCATTTTTGGTCCCCGAACTCCGTTTTTGGGGCGTTTTGACCCATTTTGATCCCCGAGCTCCATTTTTGGGGCGTTTTGACCCATGTTTGGTCCCCGAGCTCCGTTTTTGGGGCGTTTTGACCCATTTTTGGTCCCCGAGCTCCGTTTTTGGGGCGTTTTGACCCCTTTTTGGTCCCCGAGCTCCATTTTTGGGGCGTTTTGACCCATTTTTGGTCCCCGAGCTCCGTTTTTGGGGCGTTTTGACCCATTTTTGGTCCCCGAGCTCCGTTTTTGGGGCGTTTTGACCCATTTTTGGTCCCCGAGCTCCATTTTTGGGGCGTTTTGACCCATTTTTGATCCCCGAGCTCCATTTTTGGGGCGTTTTGACCCCTTTTTGGTCCCCGAGCTCCGTTTTTGGGGCGTTTTGACCCATTTTTGGTCCCCGAGCTCCATTTTTGGGGCGTTTTGACCCATTTTTGGTCCCCGAGCTCCATTTTTGGGGCGTTTTGACCCATTTTTGGTCCCCGAGCTCCGTTTTTGGGGCGTTTTGACCCCTTTTTGGTCCCCGAGCTCCGTTTTTGGGGCGTTTTGACCCATTTTTGCTCCCCGAGCTCCATTTTTGGGGCGTTTTGACCCCTTTTTGGTCCCCGAGCTCCGTTTTTGGGGCGTTTTGACCCATTTTTGGTCCCCGAGCTCCGTTTTTGGGGCGTTTTGACCCATTTTTGGTCCCCGAGCTCCATTTTTGGGGCGTTTTGACCCCTTTTTGGTCTCCGAGCTCCGTTTTTGGGGCGTTTTGACCCATTTTTGGTCCCCGAGCTCCATTTTTGGGGCGTTTTGACCCATTTTTGGTCCCCGAGCTCCATTTTTGGGGCGTTTTGACCCATTTTTGGTCCCCGAGCTCCGTTTTTGGGGCGTTTTGACCCATTTTTGATCCCCGAGCTCCATTTTTGGGGCGTTTTGACCCCTTTTTGGTCCCCCGAGCTCCAGTTTTGGTGGGTCTCGTGACTCCATTTTTGGGGATTCGTGTTGCATTTTGTGGGCTCCGAGCTCCAGTTTTTGGGGCTCGGACTCCATTTTGTGGGGATTCGGGGTGTTTTGTGGGGCTCGGACTCCATTTTGTG
>JAUNZM010002726.1:0-11473 GCA_033459285.1 Clamator glandarius | reverse complement strand
GACACTCCCCGGATCTTTCTAAAAGACCCCAGACCCTTCTAGAGACGCCCAGGACCCTTCTGAAAGCCCCCAGAACATTCTAGTGCCCCCCAGGACCCATCTAAAAGCCCCCAGACCCTTCTAGAGCATCCGAGGACCTTTCTAAAAGCAACCAGACCCTTCTAGAGGCCCCTAGGTCCCTTCTAAAACCCCCCAGACCCCTCTAGAGCCACCCAGGACTCTTCTAAAAGCCCCCAGACCCTTCTAGAGCCTCCCACGTCCCTTCTAAAAGCACCCAGACCCTTCTAGAGCCCCCCAGGACCATTCTAATGGCCCCCAGACCTTTCTGGACCCTCCCCGGATCATTCTAAAAGCCCCCAGACCCTTCTAGAGCCCCCCAGGATCATTCTAAAAGACCCCAGACCCTTCTAGAGCCCCCTAGGACCCATCTAAAAGCCCCCAGACCCTTCTAGAGGCCCCTAGGACCCTTCTAAAAGACCCCAGACCCTTCTAGACCCTCCCCGGATCCTTCGAAAAGACCCCAGACCCATCTAGAGCACCCCAGGATCATTCTAAAAGCCCCCAGACCCTTCTAGAGGCCCCCAGGATCATTCTAAAAGCCCCCAGACCATTCTAGAGCCCCCCAGGACCCTTTTAAAGGCCCCCAGACCCTTCTAGACCCTCCCCGGATCATTCTAAAAGCCCCCAGATTCTTCTAGAGCCTCCCAGGACCCTTCTAATAGCACCCCGACCTTTCTAGACCCTCACCGGATCCTTCTAAATGAACCCAGACCTTTCTAGGGCCCCCCAGCACCCCTCTAAAAGCCTCCAGACCCTTCTAGAGCCCCCCAGGACCCGTCTAAAAGCGCCCAGACCCTTCTAGACCCTCCCCTGATCATTCTAAAAGACCCCAGACCCTTCTAAAACCTCCCAGGACTATTCTAAAAGAACCCAGACCCTTCTAGACCCTCCCCGGATTATTCTAAAAGCCCCCAGACCCTTCTAGAGCCCCCCAGGACCCTTCTAAAAGCCTCCAGACCCTTCTAGAGCCCCCCAGGACCACTCTAATAGTTCTCAGACCCTTCTAGAGGCCCCCAGGACCCTTCTATAAGTCCCCAGACCCATCTAGAGAACCCCAGGACCCTTCTAAAAGCCCCCATACCCTTCTAGAGCCTCCCAGGAGCCTTCTAAAAGCCCCCAGACCCTTCTAGAGCCCCCCCGGACCACTCTAATAGATCCCAGACCCTTCTAGAGGCCCCCAGGATACTTCTAAATGCCCCCAGACCCTTCTAGACCCTCCCCGGATCATTCTAAAAGCCCCCAGACCCTTCTAGAGACCCCCATGACCCTTCTAAAAGCACTCAGACCCTTCTAGAGGGCCCCAGGACCCTTCTAAAAGCTCCCAGACCCTTCTAGAGCCTCCCAGGACCATTCTAAATGCCCCCAGACCCTTCTAGACCCCCCAGGACCCTTCTAAAAGCCCCCAGACCCTTCTAGAGCCCCCCAGGACCCTTCTGAAAGGCCGCAGACACATCTAGACACTCCCCGGATCTTTCTAAAAGACCCCAGACACTTCTAGAGATCCCCAGGAGCATTCTAAAAGCCCCCAGACCCTTCTAGAGCACTCCAGGACCCTTCTAAAAGCCCCCAGACCTTTCTAGAGCCCCCCAGGGCCTCTCTTAAGGCACCCCGTCCCTTCTAGGACACCCCAGGACCCTTCTTAAAGTCCCCAGACCCTTCTAGAGCACCCCAGGACCCTTCTAAAAGCCCCCAGACCCTTCTAGAGCCCCCCCGGACCCTTCTAAAGGCCTCCAGACCCTTCTAGAGGACCCCTGGACCCTTCTGAAAGCCCCCAGACCCTTCTAGATCATCCCAGGACAGTTCTAAAAGACCCCAGACCCTTCTAGAGCCTCCCAGGACCCTTCTAAAAGCTCCCAGACCCTTCTAGAGACCCCCAGGAACCTTCTAAAAGCCCCCAGACCCTTTTAGAAACCCCCAGGACGCTTCTAAAAGCCCCCAGACCCTTCTAGATAATCCGAGGACCCTTCTAAAAGCCCCCAGACCCTTCTAGAGCCCCCCCGGACCCTTCTAAAAGCCCCCAGAATCTTCTAGAGCCACCCAAAACCCTTCTAAAAGCCCCCAGACCATTCTAGAGCCCCCCAGGACCCTTCTAAAAGCCCCCAGACCCTTCTAGAGACGCCCAGGACCCTTCTGAAAGCCTCCAGAACATTCTAGAGCCCCCCAGGACCCATCTAAAAGCCCCCAGACCCGTCTAGAGCATCCGAGGACCCTTCTAAAAGCAACCAGACCCTTCTAGAGGCCCCTAGGTCCCTTCTAAAACCCCCTAGAACCCTCTAGAGCCACCCAGGACTCTTCTAAAAGCACCCAGACCCTTCTAGAGCCTCCCAGGACCCTTCTAAAAGCACCCAGACCCTTCTAGAGCCCCCCAGGACCATTCTAAAGGCCCCCAGACCTTTCTAGACCCTCCCCGGATAATTCTAAAAGCCCCCAGACCCTTCTAGAGCCCCCCAGGATCATTCTAAAATCCCCCAGACCCTTCTAGAGCCCCCTAGGACCCATCTAAAAGCCCCCAGACCCTTCTAGAGGCCCCTAGGACCCTTCTAAAAGACCCCAGACCCTTCTAGACCCTCCCCGGATCCTTCGAAAAGACCCCAGACCCATCTAGAGCCCCCCAGGATCATTCTAAAAGCCCCCAGACCCTTCTAGAGGCCCCCAGGAACCTTCTAAAAGCCCCCAGACCATTCTAGAGCCCCCCAGGACCCATTTAAAGGCCCCCAGAACCTTCAAGAGGCACCCAGGGCCCCTCTTAATGAACCCCGTCCCTTCTAGAGCAACCCGGGACCCTTCTAAAAGACCCCAGACCATTCTAGCGGCACCCAGGACCCATCTACAAGCCCCCAGACCCTTCTAGAGCCCCCCAGAACCCTTGTAAAAGCTCCCAGACCCTTCTAGAGACCCCCAGGACCCTTCTAAAAGCCCCCAGACTCTTCTAGAGCCCCCCAGGACCCTTCTTCAAGCCCCCAGACCCTTCTAGAGCCACCCAGGACCCTTCTAAAAGCACCCAGACCCTTCTAGAGACCCCCAGGACCCGTCTAAAAGCCTCTAGACCCTTCTAGAGCCACCCAGGACCTTTCTAAAAGCACCCAGACCCTTGTAGAGGCTCCCCGGACCCTTATAAAAGCACCCCGACCCTTCTAGAGCCTCCTAGTACCCTTCTAAAAGCAACCAGACCGTTTAGAGAACCCCAGGACCCTTCTAAAAGCCCCCAGACTCTTCTAGACCCTCCCCGGATCCTTCTAAAAGCCCCCAGACCCTTCTAGAGCCACCTAGGATCCTTTAAAAAGCACCCAGACCTTTCTAGACCGTCCCCGGATCATTCTAAAAGCCACCAGACCTTTCTAGAGCCCCCCAGGATCATTCTAAAAGCCCCCAGACCCTTCTAGAGCCCCCTAGGACCCATCTAAAAGCCCCTAGACCCTTCTAGAGGCCCGTAGGACCCTTCTAAAAGACCCCAGACCCTTCTAGACCCTCCCCGGATCCTTCGAAAAGACCCCAGACCCTTCTAGAGGCACCCAGGAACCTTCCAAAAGCCCCCAGACCATTCTAGAGCCCCCCAGGACCCTTCTAAAGGCCCCCAGACCCTTCTAGACCCTCCCCGGATCATTCTAAATCCCCCAGGTTTTTCTAGAGCCTCCCAGGACCCTTCTAATAGCCCCCCGACCTTTCTAGACCCTCCCCGGATCCTTCTAAATGAACCCAGACCTTTCTAGGGCCCCCCAGAACCCATCTAAAAGCCTACAGACTCTTGTAGAGCCCCCCAGGACCCTTCTAAAAGCGCCCAGACCCTTCTAGACCCTCCCCTGATCATTCTAAAAGACCCCAGACCCTTCTAAAACCTCCCAGGACTATTCTAAAAGAACCCAGACCCTTCTAGACCCTCCCGGGATTATTCTAAAAGCAACCAGACCATTCTAGAGCCCCCCAAGACCCTTCTAAAAGCCTCCAGACCCTTCTAGAGCTCCCCCGAACCACTCTAATAGTTCTCAGACCCTTCTAGAGGCCCCCAGGACCCTTCTATAAGTCCCCAGACCCATCTAGAGAACCCCAGGAACCATCTAAAAGACCCCATACCCTTCTAGAGCCTCCCAAGAGCCTTCTAAAAGCCCCCAGACCCTTCTAGAGCCCCCCCGGACCACTCTAATAGATCCCAGACCCTTCTAGAGGCGCCCAGGATACTTCTAAATGCCCCCAGACCCATCTAGAGAACACCGGGACCCTTCTAAAAGCCCCCAGACCCTTCTAGAGCCCCCCAAGACCCTTCTAAAAGCCCCCAGAACCTTCTAGACCCTCCCCGGATCATTCTAAAAGCCCCCAGACCCTTCTAGACCCCCCCAGGACCCTTCTAAAAGACCCCAGACCCTTCTAGAGCCCCCCAGGACCATTCTAAAAGCCCCCAGACCCTTCTAGAGACCCCCATGACCCTTCTAAAAGCACTCAGACCCTTCTAGAGTGCCCCAGGACCCTTCTAAAAGCACCCAGACCCTTCTAGAGCCTCCCAGGACCATTCTAAATGCCCCCAGACCCTTCTAGACCCCCCCAGGACCCTTCTAAAAGCCCCCAGACCCTTCTAGAGCCCCCCTGGACCATTCTAAAAGCCCCCAGACCCTTCTAGAGACCCCCATGACCCTTCTAAAAGCACTCAGACCCTTCTAGAGGGACCCAGGACCCTTCTAAAAGCACCCAGACCCTTCTAGAGCCTCCCAGGACCATTCTAAAAGCCCCCAGACCCTTCTAGACCCCCCAGGACCCTTCTAAAAGCCCCCAGACCCTTCTAGAGCCCCCCAGGACCCTTGTGAAAGGCCGCAGACACATCTAGACACTCCCCGGATCTTTCTAAAAGACCCCAGACACTTCTAGAGATACCCAGGAGCATTCTAAAAGCCCCCAGACCCTTCTAGAGCACTCCAGGACCCTTCTAAAAGCCTCCAGACCCTTCTAGAGCTCCCCCGAACCACTCTAATAGTTCTCAGACCCTTCTAGAGGCCCCCAGGACCCTTCTATAAGTCCCCAGACCCATCTAGAGAACCCCAGGAACCATCTAAAAGCCCCCATACCCTTCTAGAGCCTCCCAAGAGCCTTCTAAAAGCCCCCAGACCCTTCTAGAGCCCCCCCGGACCACTCTAATAGATCCCAGACCCTTCTAGAGGCGCCCAGGATACTTCTAAATGCCCCCAGACCCATCTAGAGAACACCGGGACCCTTCTAAAAGCCCCCAGACCCTTCTAGAGCCCCCCAAGACCCTTCTAAAAGCCCCCAGAACCTTCTAGACCCTCCCCGGATCATTCTAAAAGCCCCCAGACCCTTCTAGACCCCCCCAGGACCCTTCTAAAAGACCCCAGACCCTTCTAGAGCCCCCCAGGACCATTCTAAAAGCCCCCAGACCCTTCTAGAGACCCCCATGACCCTTCTAAAAGCACTCAGACCCTTCTAGAGTGCCCCAGGACCCTTCTAAAAGCACCCAGACCCTTCTAGAGCCTCCCAGGACCATTCTAAATGCCCCCAGACCCTTCTAGACCCCCCCAGGACCCTTCTAAAAGCCCCCAGACCCTTCTAGAGCCCCCCTGGACCATTCTAAAAGCCCCCAGACCCTTCTAGAGACCCCCATGACCCTTCTAAAAGCACTCAGACCCTTCTAGAGGGACCCAGGACCCTTCTAAAAGCACCCAGACCCTTCTAGAGCCTCCCAGGACCATTCTAAAAGCCCCCAGACCCTTCTAGACCCCCCAGGACCCTTCTAAAAGCCCCCAGACCCTTCTAGAGCCCCCCAGGACCCTTGTGAAAGGCCGCAGACACATCTAGACACTCCCCGGATCTTTCTAAAAGACCCCAGACACTTCTAGAGATACCCAGGAGCATTCTAAAAGCCCCCAGACCCTTCTAGAGCACTCCAGGACCCTTCTAAAAGCCTCCAGACCCTTCTAGAGCTCCCCCGAACCACTCTAATAGTTCTCAGACCCTTCTAGAGGCCCCCAGGACCCTTCTATAAGTCCCCAGACCCATCTAGAGAACCCCAGGAACCATCTAAAAGCCCCCATACCCTTCTAGAGCCTCCCAAGAGCCTTCTAAAAGCCCCCAGACCCTTCTAGAGCCCCCCCGGACCACTCTAATAGATCCCAGACCCTTCTAGAGGCGCCCAGGATACTTCTAAATGCCCCCAGACCCATCTAGAGAACACCGGGACCCTTCTAAAAGCCCCCAGACCCTTCTAGAGCCCCCCAAGACCCTTCTAAAAGCCCCCAGAACCTTCTAGACCCTCCCCGGATCATTCTAAAAGCCCCCAGACCCTTCTAGACCCCCCCAGGACCCTTCTAAAAGACCCCAGACCCTTCTAGAGCCCCCCAGGACCATTCTAAAAGCCCCCAGACCCTTCTAGAGACCCCCATGACCATTCTAAAAGCACTCAGACCCTTCTAGAGTGCCCCAGGACCCTTCTAAAACCACCCAGACCCTTCTAGAGCCTCCCAGGACCATTCTAAATGCCCCCAGACCCTTCTAGACCCCCCCAGGACCCTTCTAAAAGCCCCCAGACCTTTCTAGAGCCCCCCTGGACCATTCTAAAAGCCCCCAGACCCTTCTAGAGACCCCCATGACCCTTCTAAAAGCACTCAGACCCTTCTAGAGGGACCCAGGACCCTTCTAAAAGCACCCAGACCCTTCTAGAGCCTCCCAGGACCATTCTAAAAGCCCCCAGACCCTTCTAGACCCCCCAGGACCCTTCTAAAAGCCCCCAGACCCTTCTAGAGCCCCCCAGGACCCTTGTGAAAGGCCGCAGACACATCTAGACACTCCCCGGATCTTTCTAAAAGACCCCAGACACTTCTAGAGATACCCAGGAGCATTCTAAAAGCCCCCAGACCCTTCTAGAGCACTCCAGGACCCTTCTAAAAGCACCCAGACCCTTCTAGAGCCCCCCAGGGCCCCTCTTAAGGCACCCCGTCCCTTCTAGGACACACCAGGACCCTTCTTAAAGTCCCCAGACCCTTCTAGAGCACACCAGGACCCTTCTAAAAGCCTCCAGACCCTTCTAGAGGACCCCTGGACCCTTCTGAAAGCCCCCAGACCCTTCTAGAGCCTCCCAGGACCCTTCTAAAAGCCCCCAGACCCTTCTAGAGACCCCCAGGACCCTTCTAAAAGCCCCCAGAATCTTCTAGAGCCACCCAGGACGCTTCTAAAAGCCCCCAGACTCTTCTAGAGACCCCCAGGACCCTTCTAAAAGCCCCCAGACCCTTCTAGAGCCCCCCAGGACCCTTCTAAAAGCCCCCAGACCCTTCTAGAGCACACCAGGACCCTTCTAAAAGCACCCAGACCCTTCTAGAGACCCGCAGGACCCTTCTAAAAGCACCCAGACCTTTCTAGCTGCATCCAGGACCCTTCTACAAGCCCCCAGACCCTTCTAGAACCCCCCAGGACCCTTCTAAAAGCCCCCAGACCCTTCTAGATGCCCCCAGGACCCTTCTAAAAGATCCCAGACCCTTCTAGACCCTCCCTGGATCCTTCGAAAAGCCCCCAGACCCTTCTAGAGCCCCCCAGGATCATTCTAAAATCCCCCTGACCCTTCTAGAGCCCCCTAGGACCCATCTAAAATCCCCCAGACCCTTCTAGAGTCACCTAGGACCCTTCTAATACACCCCAGACCCTTCTAGACCCTCCCCGGATCCTTCGAAAAGATCCCAGACCCATCTAGAGCCCACCAGGATCATTCTAAAAGCCCCCAGACCCTTCTAGAGGCCCCCAGGAACCTTCTAAAAGCCTCCAGACCCTTCTAGAGCCCCCCAGGACCACTCTAATAGTTCTCAGACCCTTCTAGAGGCCCCCAGGACACTTCTATAAGTCCCCAGACCCTTCTAGAGAACCCCAGGACCCTTCTAAAAGCACCCAGGCCCTTCTAGAGCCTCCCAGGAGCCTTCTAAAAGCCCCCAGACCCTTCTAGAGCCCCCCCGGACCACTCTAATAGATCCCAGACCCTTCTAGAGGCCCCCAGGATACTTCTAAATGCCCCCAGACCCTTCTAGAGAACCCCGGGACCCTTCTAAAAGCCCCCAGACCATTCTAGAGCCCCCCAGGACCCTTCTAAAAGCCCCCAGAACCTTCTAGACCCTCCCCGGATCATTCTAAAAGCCCCCAGACCCTTCTAGAGACCCCCATGACCCTTCTAAAAGGACTCAGACCCTTCTATAGGGCCCCAGGACCCTTCTAAAAGCACCCAGACCCTTCTAGAGCCTCCCAGGACCATTCTAAAAGCCCCCAGACCCTTCTAGACCCCAGCAGGACCCTTCTAAAAGCCCCCAGACCCTTCTAGAGCCCCCCAGGATCCTTCTGAAAGGCCGCAGACACATCTAGACACTCCCCGGATCTTTCTAAAAGACCCCAGACACTTCTAGAGATCCCCAGGAGCATTCTAAAAGCCCCCAGACCCTTCTAGAGCACTCCAGGACCCTTCTAAAAGACCCCAGACCCTTCTAGAGCCCCCCAGGGCCCCTCTTAAGGCACCCCGTCCCTTCTAGGACACACCAGGACCCTTCTTAAAGTCCCCAGACCCTTCTAGAGCACCCCAGGACCCTTCTAAAAGCCCTCAGACCCTTCTAGAGCCCCCCCGGACCATTCTAAAAGCCTCAAGACCCTTCTAGAGGACCCCTGGACCCTTCTGAAAGCCCCCAGACCCTTCTAGAGCATCCCAGGACAGTTCTAAAAGCCCCCAGACCCTTCTAGAGCCTCCCAGGACCCATCTAAATGCTCCCAGACCCTTCTAGAGACCCCCAGGACCCTTCTAAAAGCCCCCAGACCATTCTAGAGCCACCCAGGACGCTTCTAAAAGCCCCCAGACTCTTCTAGAGACCCCCAGGACCCGTCTAAAAGCCCCCAGACCCTTCTAGAGCCCCCCAGGACCCTTCTAAAAGCCCCCAGACCCTTCTAGAGCACACCAGGGCCCTTCTAAAAGCCCCCAGACCCTTCTAGAGACCCCCAGGACCCTTCTACAAGCCCCCAGACCCTTCTAGAGCCCCCCAGGACCCTTCTAAAAGCCCCAGACCCTTCTAGAGACCCCCAGGACCCTTCTAAAAGCCCCCAGACCCTTCTAGCGGCACCCAGGACCCTTCTACAAGCCCCCTGACCCTTCTAGGGACCACCAGGACCCTTCTAAAAGCACCCAGACCCTTCTAGATGCCCCCAGGACCCTTCTAAAAGATCCCAGACCCTTCTAGAGCCCCCCAGGTCCTTTCTAAAAGCACCCAGACCCTTCTAGAGGCTCCCCGGACCCTTATAAAAGCACCCCGACCCTTCTAGAGGCTCCCAGTACCCTTCTAAAAGCAACCAGACCCTTCTAGAGAACCCCAGGACCCTTCTAAAAGCCCCCAGACCCTTCTAGACCCTCCCCGGATCCTTCTAAAAGCCCACCAGACCCTTCTAGAGCCACCTAGGATCCTTCAAAAAGCACCCAGACCTTTCTAGACCGTCCCCGGATCATTCTAAAAGCCCCCAGACCCTTCTAGAGCCCCCCAGGATCATTCTAAAAGCCCCAGACCCTTCTAGAGACCCCCAGGATCATTCCAAAAGCCCCCAGACCCTTCTAGAGCCCCCTAGGACACATCTAAAAGACCCCAGACTCTTCTAGAGGCCCCTAGGACCCTTCTAAAAGCCCCCAGACCCTTCTAGACCCTCCCCGGATCCTTCGAAAAGACCCCAGACCCTTCTAGAGCCCCCCAGGATCATTCTAAAAGCCCCCAGACCCTTCTAGAGCCCCCCAGTACCCTTCTAAAAGCCCCTAGACCATTCTAGAGCTCCCCAGGACCCTTCTAAATGCCTCCAGACCCTTCAAGAGGCACCCAGGGCCCCTCTTAATGAACCCCGTCCCTTCTAGAGCACCCCGGGACCCTTCTAAAAGCCCCCAGACCATTCTAGAGCACCCCAGGACCCTTCTAAAAGCCCCCAGACCCTTCTAGACCCCCCCGGACCCTTCTAAAAGACCCCAGACCCTTCTAGCGGCACCCAGGACCCTTCTACAAGCCCCCAGACCCTTCTAGAGCCCCCCAGAACCATTCTAAAAGGTCCCAGACCCTTCTAGATGCCCCCAGGACCCTTCTAAAAGCCCCCAGACCCTTCTAGCGGCACCCAGGACCCTTCTACAAGCCCCCAGACCCTTCTAGAGCCCTCCAGGACCCTTCTAAAAGCACCCAGACCCTTCTAGAGGCCCCCAGGACCCGTCTAAAAGCCTCTAGACCCTTCTAGAGCCCCCCAGGACCTTTCTAAAAGCACCCAGACCCTTCTAGAGGCTCCCCGGACCCTTATAAAAGCACCCTGACCCTTCTAGAGCCTCCCAGTACCCTTCTAAAAGCAACCAGACCCTTTTAGAGACCCCCAGGACCCTTCTAAAAGCCCCCAGACCCTTCTAGACCATCCCCGGATCCTTCTAAAAGCCCCCAGACCCTTCTAGAGCCTCCTAGGATCCTTTAAAAAGCACCCAGACCTTTCTAGACCGTCCCCGGATCATTCTAAAAGCCCCCAGACCCTTCTAGAGCCCCCCAGGATCATTCTAAAAGCCCCCAGACCCTTCTAGAGCCCCCTAGGACCCATCTAAAAGCCCCTAGACCCTTCTAGAGGCCCGTAAGACCCTTCTAAAAGACCCCAGACCCTTCTAGATCCTCCCCGGATCCTTCGAAAAGACCCCAGACCCTTCTAGATCCCCCAGGAACATTCCAAAAGCCCCCAGACCATTCTAGAGCCCCCCAGGACCCTTCTAAAGGCCCCCAGACCCTTCTAGACCCTCCGCGGATCATTCTAAAAGCCCCCAGGTTCTTCTAGAGCCTCCCAGGACCCTTCTAATAGGCCCCCGATCTTTCTAGACCCTCCCCGGATCCTTCTAAATGAACCCAGACCTTTCTAGGGCCCCCCAGAACCCCTCTAAAAGCCTCCAGACCCTTGTAGAGCCCCCCAGGACCCGTCTAAAAGCGCCCAAACCCTTCTAGACCCTCCCCGGATTATTCTAAAAGCCCCCAGACCCTTCTAGAGCCCCCCAAGACCCTTCTAAAAGCCTCCAGACCCTTCTAGAGCCCCCCCGAACCACTCTAATAGTTCTCAGACCCTTCTAGAGGCCCCCAGGACCCTTCTATAAGTCCCTAGACCCATCTAGAGAACCCCAGGAACCTTCTAAAAGCCCCCATACCCTTCTAGAGCCTCCCAAGAGCCTTCTAAAAGCCCCCAGACCCTTCTAGAGACCCCCCGGACCACTCTAATAGATCCCAGACCCTTCTAGAGGCCCCCAGGATAATTCTAAATGCCCCCAGACCCTTCTAGAGAACCCCGGGACCCTTCTAAAAGCCCCCAGACCCTTCTAGAGCCCCCCAGGACCCTTCTAAAAGCCCCCAGAACCTTCTAGACCCTCCCCGGATCATTCTAAAAGCCCCCAGACCCTTCTAGA
>JAUNZM010002725.1:0-81099 GCA_033459285.1 Clamator glandarius | reverse complement strand
CAAAGTCACCTCTCAATCTCCATCTTCTAGGATTTAGGGGACACCGGGATGGTCCCCACCTCGTTTGGGGACATCACGATGGCGCCTCTGAACCTCCATCTCCTGGGGTTTAGGGGAC
The DNA here is from genome assembly GCA_033459285.1 of Clamator glandarius. Lineage (NCBI taxonomy): Eukaryota > Metazoa > Chordata > Aves > Cuculiformes > Cuculidae > Clamator > Clamator glandarius. The sequence continues at coordinate 80,981 of JAUNZM010002725.1, read as the reverse complement.
ACCAGGAGGTTCCCCACCCTGCTTGGGGACATCTGGGGTCACAACGTCACCTCTCAATCTCCACCTTCTAGGATTTAGGGACACCGGGAGGGTCCCCACCCTGCTTGGGGACATCTGGGGTCACAAAGTCACCTCTCAATCTCCACCTGCTAGGATTTAGGGGACACCGGGATGGTCCCCACCCTGCTTGGGGACATCTGGGGTCACAAAGTCACCTCTCAATCTCCATCTTCTAGGATTTAGGGGACACCGGGAGGGTCCCCACCCTGCTTGGGGACATCTGGGGTCACAAAGTCACCTCCCAATCTCCACCTTCTAGGATTTAGGGGACACCGGGATGGTCCCCACCCTGCTTGGGGACATCTGGGGTCACAACGTCACCTCTCAATCTCCATCTTCTAGGATTTAGGGGACACCGGGATGGTCCCCACCCTGCTTGGGGACATCTGGGGTCACAAAGTCACCTCTCAATCTCCACCTTCTAGGGTTTAGGGGACACCGGGATGGTCCCCACCTCGCTTGGGGACATCACGATGGCGCCTCTGAACCTCCATCTCCTGGGGTTTAGGGGACACCAGGAGGGTCCCCACCCTGCTTGGGGACATCTGGGGTCACAAAGTCACCTCTCAATCTCCATCTTCTAGGATTTAGGGGACACCAGGATGGTCCCCACCTTGCTTGGGGACATCTGGAGTGACAACATCACCTCTCCATCTCCACCTTCTAGGATTTAGGGGACACTGGGAGGGTCCCCACCTTGCTTGGGGACATCTGGGGTCACAAAGTCACCTCTCAGTCTCCATCTTCTAGGATTTAGGGGACACTGGGAGGGTCCCCACCCTGCTTGGGGACATCTGGGGTCACAACGTCACCTCTCAATCTCCATCTTCTAGGATTTAGGGGACACCAGGAGGGTCCCCACCTTGCTTGGGGACATCTGGGGTCACAAAGTCACCTCTCAATCTCCACCTTCTAGGATTTAGGGGACACCGGGATGGTCCCCACCCTGCTTGGGGACATCTGGGGTCACAAAGTCACCTCTCAATCTCCACCTTCTAGGGTTTAGGGGACACCGGGATGGTCCCCACCTCGCTTGGGGACATCACGATGGCGCCTCTGAACCTCCATCTCCTGGGGTTTAGGGGACACCAGGAGGGTCCCCACCCTGCTTGGGGACATCTGGGGTCACAAAGTCACCTCTCAATCTCCACCTGCTAGGATTTAGGGGACACCGGGAGGGTCCCCACCCTGCTTGGGGACATCTGGGGTCACAACGTCACCTCTCAATCTCCATCTTCTAGGATTTAGGGGACACCGGGATGGTCCCCACCCTGCTTGGGGACATCTGGGGTCACAACGTCACCTCTCAATCTCCACCTTCTAGGATTTAGGGGACACCAGGATGGTCCCCAACCTGCTTGGGGACATCTGGGGTCACAAAGTCACCTCTCAGTCTCCATCTTCTAGGATTTAGGGGACACTGGGATGGTCCCCACCTTGCTTGGGGACATCTGGGGTCAGAAAGTCACCTCTCCATCTCCACCTTCTAGGATTTAGGGGACACCGGGATGGTCCCCACCCTGCTTGGGGACATCTGGAGTGACAACGTCACCTCTCCATCTCCACATTCTAGGATTTAGGGGACACCGGGAGGGTCCCCACCTTGCTTGGGGACATCTGGGGTCACAAAGTCACCTCTCAGTCTCCATCTTCTAGGATTTAGGGGACACCGGGATGGTCCCCAACCTGCTTGGGGACATCTGGGGTCACAACGTCACCTCTCAGTCTCCATCTTCTAGGATTTAGGGGACACCGGGAGGGTCCCCAACCTGCTTGGGGACATCTGGGGTCACAAAGTCACCTCTCAATCTCCACCTTCTAGGATTTAGGGGACACCGGGATGGTCCCCAACCTGCTTGGGGACATCTGGGGTCACAACGTCACCTCTCAGTCTCCATCTTCTAGGATTTAGGGGACACCGGGATGGTCCCCACCCTGCTTGGGGACATCTGGGGTCACAACGTCACCTCTCAATCTCCACCTTCTAGGATTTAGGGGACACCGGGATGGTCCCCAACCTGCTTGGGGACATCTGGGGTCACAACGTCACCTCTCAGTCTCCATCTTCTAGGATTTAGGGGACACCGGGATGGTCCCCACCCTGCTTGGGGACATCTGGGGTCACAACGTCACCTCTCAGTCTCCATCTTCTAGGATTTAGGGGACACCGGGAGGGTCCCCACCCTGCTTGGGGACATCTGGGGTCACAAAGTCACCTCTCAATCTCCACCTTCTAGGATTTAGGGGACACCGGGATGGTCCCCACCCTGCTTGGGGACATCTGGGGTCACAACGTCACCTCTCAGTCTCCATCTTCTAGGATTTAGGGGACACCGGGAGGGTCCCCACCCTGCTTGGGGACATCTGGGGTCACAAAGTCACCTCCCAATCTCCACCTTCTAGGATTTAGGGGACACCGGGATGGTCCCCACCCTGCTTGGGGACATCTGGGGTCACAACGTCACCTCTCAATCTCCATCTTCTAGGATTTAGGGGACACCGGGATGGTCCCCACCCTGCTTGGGGACATCTGGGGTCACAAAGTCACCTCTCAATCTCCACCTTCTAGGGTTTAGGGGACACCGGGATGGTCCCCACCTCGCTTGGGGACATCACGATGGCGCCTCTGAACCTCCATCTCCTGGGGTTTAGGGGACACCAGGAGGGTCCCCACCCTGCTTGGGGACATCTGGGGTCACAAAGTCACCTCTCAATCTCCATCTTCTAGGATTTAGGGGACACCAGGATGGTCCCCACCTTGCTTGGGGACATCTGGAGTGACAACATCACCTCTCCATCTCCACCTTCTAGGATTTAGGGGACACTGGGAGGGTCCCCACCTTGCTTGGGGACATCTGGGGTCACAAAGTCACCTCTCAGTCTCCATCTTCTAGGATTTAGGGGACACTGGGAGGGTCCCCACCCTGCTTGGGGACATCTGGGGTCACAACGTCACCTCTCAATCTCCATCTTCTAGGATTTAGGGGACACCAGGAGGGTCCCCACCTTGCTTGGGGACATCTGGGGTCACAAAGTCACCTCTCAATCTCCACCTTCTAGGATTTAGGGGACACCGGGATGGTCCCCACCCTGCTTGGGGACATCTGGGGTCACAAAGTCACCTCTCAATCTCCACCTTCTAGGGTTTAGGGGACACCGGGATGGTCCCCACCTCGCTTGGGGACATCACGATGGCGCCTCTGAACCTCCATCTCCTGGGGTTTAGGGGACACCAGGAGGGTCCCCACCCTGCTTGGGGACATCTGGGGTCACAAAGTCACCTCTCAATCTCCACCTGCTAGGATTTAGGGGACACCGGGAGGGTCCCCACCCTGCTTGGGGACATCTGGGGTCACAACGTCACCTCTCAATCTCCATCTTCTAGGATTTAGGGGACACCGGGATGGTCCCCACCCTGCTTGGGGACATCTGGGGTCACAACGTCACCTCTCAATCTCCACCTTCTAGGATTTAGGGGACACCAGGATGGTCCCCAACCTGCTTGGGGACATCTGGGGTCACAAAGTCACCTCTCAGTCTCCATCTTCTAGGATTTAGGGGACACTGGGATGGTCCCCACCTTGCTTGGGGACATCTGGGGTCAGAAAGTCACCTCTCCATCTCCACCTTCTAGGATTTAGGGGACACCGGGATGGTCCCCACCCTGCTTGGGGACATCTGGAGTGACAACGTCACCTCTCCATCTCCACATTCTAGGATTTAGGGGACACCGGGAGGGTCCCCACCTTGCTTGGGGACATCTGGGGTCACAAAGTCACCTCTCAGTCTCCATCTTCTAGGATTTAGGGGACACCGGGATGGTCCCCAACCTGCTTGGGGACATCTGGGGTCACAACGTCACCTCTCAGTCTCCATCTTCTAGGATTTAGGGGACACCGGGAGGGTCCCCAACCTGCTTGGGGACATCTGGGGTCACAAAGTCACCTCTCAATCTCCACCTTCTAGGATTTAGGGGACACCGGGATGGTCCCCAACCTGCTTGGGGACATCTGGGGTCACAACGTCACCTCTCAGTCTCCATCTTCTAGGATTTAGGGGACACCGGGATGGTCCCCACCCTGCTTGGGGACATCTGGGGTCACAACGTCACCTCTCAATCTCCACCTTCTAGGATTTAGGGGACACCGGGATGGTCCCCAACCTGCTTGGGGACATCTGGGGTCACAACGTCACCTCTCAGTCTCCATCTTCTAGGATTTAGGGGACACCGGGATGGTCCCCACCCTGCTTGGGGACATCTGGGGTCACAACGTCACCTCTCAGTCTCCATCTTCTAGGATTTAGGGGACACCGGGAGGGTCCCCACCCTGCTTGGGGACATCTGGGGTCACAAAGTCACCTCTCAATCTCCACCTTCTAGGATTTAGGGGACACCGGGATGGTCCCCACCCTGCTTGGGGACATCTGGGGTCACAACGTCACCTCTCAGTCTCCATCTTCTAGGATTTAGGGGACACCGGGATGGTCCCCAACCTGCTTGGGGACATCTGGAGTGACAACGTCACCTCTCAATCTCCACCTTCTAGGAATTAGGGGACACCGGGATGGTCCCCACCCTGCTTGGGGACATCTGGGGTCATAACGTCACCTCTCAATCTCCACCTTCTGGGATTTAGGGGACACCGGGAGGGTCCCCACCTCGCTTGGGGACATCTGGGGTCACAAAGACGCCTCTGAAACCGGATCTTCTGGGATTTGGGGGGACAGGAGGTTGTCCCCATCCTGCTTGGGGACATCTGGGGTCACAAAGCCACCTCTCAATCTCCACCTTCTAGGATTTAGGGGACACCGGGATGGTCCCCAACCTGCTTGGGGACAGCACGATGGCACCTCTGAACCTCCATCTCCTGGGGTTTAGGGGACACCGGGAGGGTCCCCAACCTGCCTGGGGACATCTGGGGTCACAACGTCCCCTCTCAATCTCCACTTCCTGGGATTTAGGGGGACAGAACCTGTGTCCCCCTGTCCCCAACCCTAGAGGTGTCACCATGTCCCCTTGTCCCCCACCCTGAAGGGCTCCAGCTCTCTGTGTCCCCTGTCCCCAACCCTACAGGTGTCACCATGTCCCCTTGTCCCCCACCTGAAGGGCTCCAGCTCTCTGTGTCCCCTGTCCCCAAGCCTACAGGTGTCACCATGTCCCCTTGTCCCACACCTGAAGGGCTCCAGCTCTCTGTGTCCCCTGTCCCCAACCCTACAGGTGTCACCATGTCCCCTTGTCCCACACCTGGAGAGCTCCAACTCTCTGTGTCCCCTGTCCCCAACCCTAGAGGTGCCACCATGTCCCCCTGTCCCCCCACTGGGAGGTCCCAGCCCCCGTGTCCCTTGTCACCAGCCCTGAAAGTGTCCCCTGTCCACCCCCAGTGCCAAATCTTGGGTTCCCAGACCCCGTGTCACCTGTCCCCAACCCTAGAGGTGTCACCATGTCCCCCCTGTGTCCCACCCGGGGGTTCTCAGTCCCTATGTCCCCTGTCCCCAACCCTGGGGGTGTCCCCATGTCCCCTTGTCCCACAACTGGATGGTCCCAGCTCTCTGTGTCCCCTGTCCCCAACCCTGGGGGTGTCACCATGTCCCCTTGTCCCACAACTGGAGGGCTCCAGCTCTCTGTGCCCCTTGTCCCCAACCCTGGGGGTGTCACCATGTCCCCTTGTCCCACAACTGGTGGTCCCAGCTCTCTGTGTCCCCTGTCCCCAACCCTGGGGGTGTCCCCATGTCCCCTTGTCCCACAACTGGAGGGCTCCAGCTCTCTGTGTCCCTTGTCCTCAACCCTGGGGGTGTCCCCATGTCCCCTTGTCCCACACCAGGAGGGTCCCAGCTCCCATGTCCCCTGTCCCCAACCCTGGGGGTGCACCATGTCCCACACGAGGAGGGTCCCAGCTCCCATGTCCCCAACTCTGGGGGTGTCACCATGTCCCACACCAGGAGGGTCCCAGCTCCCATGTCCCCTGTCCCCAACCCTGGGGGTGTCACCATGTCCCACACCAGGAGGGTCCCAGCTCCCATGTCCCCTGTCCCCAACCCTGGGGGTGTCACCATGTCCCACACCAGGAGGGTCCCAGCTCCCATGTCCCCTGTCCCCAACCCTGGGGGTGTCACCATGTCCCACACCAGGAGGGTCCCAGCTCCCATGTCCCCTGTCCCCAACCCTGGGGGTGTCACCATGTCCCACACCAGGAGGGTCCTAGCTCCCATGTCCCCCTGTCCCCAACCCTGGGGGTGTCACCATGTCCCACACCAGGAGGGTCCTAGCTCCCATGTCCCCTGTCCCCAACTCTGGGGGTGTCACCATGTCCCACACCAGGAGGGTCCTAGCTCCCATGTCCCCTGTCCCCAACCCTGGGGGGTGTCACCATGTCCCACACCAGGAGGGTCCTAGCTCCCATGTCCCCTGTCCCCAACCCTGGGGGTGTCACCATGTCCCACACCAGGAGGTCCCAGCTCCCATGTCCCCAACCCTGGGGGTGTCACCATGTCCCACACCAGGAGGGTCCTAGCTCCCATGTCCCCTGTCCCCAACCCTGGGGGTGTCACCATGTCCCACACCAGGAGGGTCCCAGCTCCCATGTCCCCAACCCTGGGGGTGTCACCATGTCCCACACCAGGAGGGTCCCAGCTCCCATGTCCCCTGTCCCCAACCCTGGGGGTGTCACCATGTCCCACACCAGGAGGGTCCCAGCTCCCATGTCCCCCTGTCCCCAACCCTGGGGGTGTCACCATGTCCCACACCAGGAGGGTCCTAGCTCCCATGTCCCCTGTCCCCAACCCTGGGGGTGTCACCATGTCCCACACCAGGAGGGTCCCAGCTCCCATGTCCCCTGTCCCCAACCCTAGAGGTGTCACCATGTCCCACACCAGGAGGGTCCCAGCTCCCATGTCCCCTGTCCCCAACCCTGGGGGTGTCACCATGTCCCACACGAGGAGGGTCCCAGCTCCCATGTCCCCTGTCCCCAACCCTGGGGGTGTCACCATGTCCCACACCAGGAGGGTCCCAGCTCCCATGTCCCCTGTCCCCAACCCTGGGGGTGTCACCATGTCCCACACCAGGAGGGTCCTAGCTCCCATGTCCCCTGTCCCCAACCCTGGGGGTGTCACCATGTCCCACACCAGGAGGGTCCCAGCTCCCATGTCCCCAACCCTGGGGGTGTCACCATGTCCCACACGAGGAGGGTCCCAGCTCCCATGTCCCCTGTCCCCAACTCTGGGGGTGTCACCATGTCCCACACCAGGAGGGTCCCAGCTCCCATGTCCCCTGTCCCCAACCCTGGGGGTGTCACCATGTCCCACACGAGGAGGGTCCCAGCTCCCATGTCCCCTGTCCCCAACCCTGGGGGTGTCACCATGTCCCACACCAGGAGGGGTCCCAGCTCCATGTCCCCTGTCCCCAACCCTGGGGGTGTCACCATGTCCCACACCAGGAGGGTCCCAGCTCCCATGTCCCCAACCCTGGGGGTGTCACCATGTCCCACACCAGGAGGGTCCCAGCTCCCATGTCCCCTGTCCCCAACTCTGGGGGTGTCACCATGTCCCACACGAGGAGGGTCCCAGCTCCCATGTCCCCTGTCCCCAACCCTGGGGGTGTCACCATGTCCCACACGAGGAGGGTCCCAGCTCCCATGTCCCCAACCCTGGGGGTGTCACCATGTCCCCACACCAGGAGGGTCCCAGCTCCCATGTCCCCTGTCCCCAACTCTGGGGGGTGTCACCATGTCCCACACGAGGAGGGTCCCAGCTCCCATGTCCCCTGTCCCGTGGGTGTCACCACGTCCCCAGCCTTGTCCCCCTGGGGGTGCCCCCGGTGTCCCCCCGGTACCTGGGGGGTCCTGTGCAGCTCGTACAGACTCAGCTCCCAGGTTTTGCTGGCGCTCTGCGCGCTGCCGGGGGCGGCCATGGCGCCCCGCCCCGCCCCCCAACGCCGCACTTCCGGCGCGCCGCCCGTGACGTCACCGGCCTGCGCCGCGGCGGCGGGAGGCAGGGGGCGGGGCTTCCGTCCGGCGGCCAATGGGAGGAGGGCGGGGCCGGGGGAGAGGGCGTGGCTTGGGTCTACGGGAGCGGGGCGGAGCCTGGGAGCAGGGGGCGGGGCTTAGGCGCAGCTGCCAATGGGAGTCATGGAAATAGGGGGAGTGGCTTCGGTCTATAGAGCGGCCAATGGGTGTGTGGAGGGGGAGTGGCTTCTGTCTATAGAGCGGCCAATGGGTGTGTGGAGGGGGAGTGGCTTCTGTCTATAGAGCGGCCAATGGGGTGTGTGGAGGGGGCGTGGCTTCGGTCTATAGCGCGGCCAATGGGATGTGTGGAGGGGGCGTGGCTTCGGTCTATAGCGCGGCCAATGGGATGTGTGGAGGGGGGCGTGGCTACGGTCTATAGCGCGGCCAATGGGTGTGTGGAGGGGGCGTGGCTTCTGTCTATAGAGCGGCCAATGGGATGTGTGGAGGGGGCGTGGCTTCGGGCTATAGAGCGGCCAATGGGTGTGTGGAGGGGGCGTGGCTTCTGTCTATAGCGCGGCCAATGGGTGTGTGGAGGGGGCGTGGCTTCTGTCTAGAAGACAGTGGCTGCGGGGGGCGGGGTCAATGCGAGGGGCGGGGCTTAGAGCCTGGAGGCGGGGCCTGGTGGGGGAGGTCACGGGGTCGGGGGGAAACTGAGGCAGGGGGTGAGGGAACACCCCCTGTCACCCCCAGCAGGGATGGAGACCTTCCCTTGTCACCTCAATTGGGGATGGGGACCCCCCCTTGTCACACCAATTGGGGATGGGGGGAGCCCCTTGTCACCCCAATTAGAGCTGAGACCCCCCTTTGTCACCCCCAGTAGGGATTGGGACCCCCTTGTCACCTCAATTGGGGATGGGGACCCTCCCTTGTCACCCCAATTAGAGCTGGGATCCCCACCTTGTCACCCCCGGTAGGGATGGAGACCCCACTATGTCACCTCAACTGGGGATGGGGACCCCCCCCTTGTCACCTCAATTGGATGGGGACCCCCCCTTGTCACCCCAATTAGAGCTGAGACCCCCCCCTTGTCACCCCCCAGTAGGGATGGGGACCCCCCTTATCACCCCAATTAGAGCTGAGATCCCCCCCCTTGTCACCCCCAGTAGGGATGGGGACCCCCCTTGTCACCCCAATTAGAGCTGAGACCCCGCCTTGTCACCCCCAGTAGGGATGGGGACCCCCCTTGTCACCCCAATTACAGCTGAGACCCCCCCCCCCCCCCCGTCACCTCAACTGGGGATGGGGACCCCCCCCCATTGTCACCTCCAGTAGGGATGGGACCCCCCCTTGTCACCCCCAATTAGAGCTGGGACCCCCCACACCCTCCCCCTTTGTCACCCCAACCAGGAACCCCCCCCTTGTCACCCCCAGCAGAGATGGGGACCCCCTGGACCCCCCCGTTGTCACTCTAACAAGGTCAGGGACCCCCCAGTTGGTGACAGTGGGGGACAGCAGAGGCGGTGGCAGCTTTGGGGGGAGGGTCCCCCCCACATTTATTTTTGAGGGGGGGGGATACGGGGGGGCAGGGAACGGATCCATCAGATGAAGAGACCCCCTGGAATGAGAGAGGGGACAGGGGGACAGGGGATGAGGGGACAGGGGGACAGGAGGAGGAGGGGACAGGGGGATGAGGGGACATGGGGACAGGGGGACATGGGGACAGGGGGATGAGGGGACAGGGGGACAGGAGGAGGAGGGGACAGGGGGAGGAGGGGACATGGGGACAGGGGGGACATGGGGACAGGGGGATGAGGGGACAGGGGGACAGGAGGAGGAGGGGACAGGGGGACGAGGGGACATGGGGACAGGGGGATGAGGGGACAGGGGGACAGGAGGAGGAGGGGACATGGGGACAGGAGGATGAGGGGACATGGGGACAGGAGGATGAGGGGACAGGGGGGACGAGGGGACATGGGGACAGGGGGATGAGGGGACAGGGGGACATGGGGACAGGAGGATGAGGGGGACATGGGGACAGGAGGAGGAGGGGACAGGGGGATGAGGGGACATGGGGACAGGGGGACATGGGGACAGGGGGACATGGGGACAGGGGGACGAGGGGACATGGGGGCAGGGGGATGAGAGGACAGGGGGACAGGGGGACATGGGAATGAGGGGACATGGTGACAGGGGGATGAGGGGACAGGGGCACAGGGGGGATGAGGGGACAAGGGAACAGTGGGGACATGGGGATGAGGGGACATGGGGACAGGGGAACATTGGGGACAGGACAACAGGAGGACAGAGGGACATGGGGAATGAGGGGACAGAGGGCATGGGAATGAGGGGACAGAGGGACATGGGGAATGAGGGGACAGAGGGGACAGAGAGGGACATGGGGAATGAGGGGACATGGGGGACATCCGCATGGAGTCAAAGGGACAGGTGGACATGGGGACATGGGACGGGGACATGGGGACAGGGGACACGGAAGACACGGGGACAGGAGGACATGGGGACTGGAGGACACAGGGGACATAGGGACACTAGGGGGGGGGACACAAGGATCCCATGAGTTTGGGGACATGGGGGCCATTAGGACACAGGGGACAGGGACACGGGGGTTGGGGGGGGTGGGACAAGGACTGGAGGGGACCCCAGGGGGTGACAAAGACCCCAGGGGGTGACAAGGCCCCGTACCTGTCACCTCCACGCTGGCCCCGGTGACGTAGCCGCTGTCCCCCGAGGCCAGGAAGGCGCAGACGTCCGCCACGTCTGGGGGACACGGGGACACCGTTGTCCCCTCCCGTGTCCCCAGGTCACCCCCTCGTGTCCCTCCCTGTCCCCTTTGTCCCCTAATGTCCCCCTGTGTCCCCATGTCCCCGTTCCCTCTGTGTCCTCATGTCCCCTTGTGTCCCCATGTCCCCCTCCCATGTCCCTGTGTCCCCATGTCCCCTCATGTCTCCGTGTCCCCCTGTATCTCTGTCCCCCTCCATGTCCCAATGTCCCCATGTCCCCCCATGTCCCAGTGTCCCCCAATGTCCCCCCATGTCTCAATGTCCCCATGTCCCCCCCACGTCCCAGTGTCCCCCAATGTCCCCCCATGTCCCAATGTCCCCATGTCCCCCCCATGTCCCAGTGTCCCCCAATGTCCCCCCATGTCCCAATGTCCCCATGTCCCCCCCATGTCCCAGTGTCCCCCCATGTTCCCCCAAGTCCCCCCCATGTCCCAGTGTCCCCCAATGTCCCCCCATGTCCCAATGTCCCCATGTCCCCCCCATGTCCCAGTGTCCCCCCATGTCCCCCCCATGTCCCCCCCATGTCCCAGTGTCCCCCAATGTCCCCCCATGTCCCAATGTCCCCATGTCCCCCCCATGTCCCAGTGTCCCCCCATGTCCCCCCACGTCCCAATGTCCCCCCATGTCCCAATGTCCCCATGTCCCCCCCATGTCCCAGTGTCCCCCCATGTCCCCCCCATGTCCCCCCCACGTCCCAATGTCCCCCCATGTCCCAATGTCCCCATGTCCCCCCCACGTCCCAGTGTCCCCCCATGTCCCCCCCATGTCCCCCCACGTCCCAATGTCCCCCCCATGTCCCAGTGTCCCCATGTCCCCCCCCATGTCCCAGTGTCCCCCCATGTCCCCCCCATGTCCCCCCCATGTCCCAGTGTCCCCCAATGTCCCCCCATGTCCCAATGTCCCCCATGTCCCCCCCACGTCCCAGTGTCCCCCCATGTCCCCCCCATGTCCCCCCACGTCCCAGTGTCCCCCCATGTCCCCCCCATGTCCCCCCCACGTCCAGTGTCCCCCCATGTCCCCCCCATGTCCCCCCCACGTCCCAATGTCCCCCCCATGTCCCAATGTCCCCATGTCCCCCCCCATGTCCCAATGTCCCCCCATGTCCCAATGTCCCCATGTCCCCCCCATGTCCCCAATGTCCCCCCATGTCCCAATGTCCCCATGTCCCCCCCACGTCCCAGTGTCCCCCCATGTCCCCCCCATGTCCCCCCCACGTCCCCAATGTCCCCCCATGTCCCAGTGTCCCCATGTCCCCCCACGTCCCAGTGTCCCCCCATGTCCCCCCCATGTCCCCCCCATGTCCCAGTGTCCCCCAATGTCCCCCCATGTCCCAATGTCCCCATGTCCCCCCCACGTCCCAGTGTCCCCCCATGTCCCCCCCATGTCCCCCCACGTCCCAGTGTCCCCCCATGTCCCCCCCATGTCCCCCCCCACGTCCCAATGTCCCCCCATGTCCCCCCCATGTCCCACCCCCATGTCCCAGTGTCCCCCCATGTCCCCCCCATGTCCCCCCATGTCCCAGTGTCCCCCAATGTCCCCCCATGTCCCAATGTCCCCATGTCCCCCCCACGTCCCAGTGTCCCCCCATGTCCCCCCCATGTCCCCCCACGTCCCAATGTCCCCCCCATGTCCCAATGTCCCCATGTCCCCCCCATGTCCCAGTGTCCCCCCATGTCCCCCCCACGTCCCAATGTCCCCCCATGTCCCAATGTCCCCATGTCCCCCCATGTCCCAGTGTCCCCCCATGTCCCCCACCATGTCCCCCCCAGTCCCAGTGTCCCCAATGTCCCCCCATGTCCCAATGTCCCCATGTCCCCCCCACGTCCCAGTGTCCCCCCCATGTCCCCCCCATGTCCCCCCACGTCCCAATGTCCCCCCATGTCCCCCCCATGTCCCCCCATGTCCCAATGTCCCCATGTCCCCCCCACGTCCCAGTGTCCCCCCATGTCCCCCCCATGTCCCAGTGTCCCCATCTCCTGTGTCCCCTGCACCCCCTCCACGTCCCCCATCTCCCTCCTGTCCCTCTGTCCCCCTCCCATGTCCCCATGTCCCCCTGTGTCCCCTACATCTACCCCCATGTCCCAGCGTCCTCAAGTCCCCATGTCCCAATGTCCCCATGTCCCCTCGTGTCCCAACGTCCCCTCTGTCCCCTTCCCATGTCCCCACGCCCCCCCCCATGTCCCCCCGTGTCCCCACTCACCCCTCGGGGTCCCCGAACCGTCCCATCGGCACCAGCCCTGCGAACTGAGCCCCGACAGCGTCACCCGGGGCTGTCCCCGTGTCCCCAGGTGTCCCCAGGTGTCCCCAAGTGTCCCTCACCTTGGCCAGCACCTTGGGGGGCACCTTCTGGGTCATGGGGGTGACGATGAACCCCGGCAGCACCGCGTTGCAGCGGATCCCGAACCTGGGGGACACTGTCACCTCGTGTCCCCTCCCGAGCCACCCCCATGTCCCTCTGTCCCCTTGTGTCCCCTCCCTGAGCCACCCCATGTCCCTCTGTCCCCTCAGAGCCACCCCCATGTCCCTCTGTCCCCTCACGTACCCCCAGAGGCAGCCCCGTGTCCCTCTGTCCCCTCCAGAGCCACCCCCATGTCCCTCTGTCCCCTCATGTCCCCTCAGAGCCACCCCCGTGTCCCTCTGTCCCCTCATGTCCCCTCCCTGAGCCACCCCCATGTCCCTCTGTCCCCTCATGTCCCCTCAGAGCCACCCCCATGTCCCTCTGTCCCCTCCTGTCCCCTCCCTGAGCCACCCCTATGTCCCTCTGTCCCCTCCCAGAGCCACCCCCATGTCCCTCTGTCCCCTCGTGTCCCCTCCCTGAGCCACCCCCATGTCCCTCTGTCCCCTCATGTCCCCTCCCAGAGCCACCCCCATGTCCCTCTGTCCCCTCGTGTCCCCTCCCTGAGCCACCCCCATGTCCCTCTGTCCCCTCGTGTCCCCTCCCTGAGCCACCCCCATGTCCCTCTGTCCCCTCATGTCCCCTCCGTGAGCCACCCCCATGTCCCTCTGTCCCCTCGTGTCCCCTCCCTGAGCCACCCCCATGTCCCTCTGTCCCCTCGTGTCCCCTCCCAGAGCCACCCCCATGTCCCTCTGTCCCCTCGTGTCCCCCCAGAGCCACCTCCATGTCCCTCTGTCCCCTCGTGTCCCCTCCCTGAGCCACCCCCATGTCCCTCTGTCCCCTCAGAGCCACCCCCATGTCCCTCTGTCCCCTCACGTACCCCCAGAGGCAGCCCCGTGTCCCTCTGTCCCCTCCCAGAGCCACCCCCATGTCCCTCTGTCCCCTCATGTCCCCTCCCTGAGCCACCCCCATGTCCCTCTGTCCCCTCATGTCCCCTCCCTGAGCCACCCCCATGTCCCTCTGTCCCCTCATGTCCCCTCCCTAAGCCACCCCTATGTCCCTCTGTCCCCTCCCAGAGCCACCCCTATGTCCTCTGTCCCCTCGTGTCCCCTCCCTGAGCCACCCCCATGTCCCTCTGTCCCCTCATGTCCCCTCCCTGAGCCACCCCTATGTCCCTCTGTCCCCTTGTGTCCCCCCAGAGCCACCCCCATGTCTCTCTGTCCCCTCGTGTCCCCTCCCCGAGCCACCCCCATGTCCCTCTGTCCCCTCATGTCCCCTCCCTGAGCCACCCCCATGTCCCTCTGTCCCCTCATGTCCCCTCCCTGAGCCACCCCCATGTCCCTCTGTCCCCTCATGTCCCCTCCCTGAGCCACCCCTATGTCCCTCTGTCCCCTCCCAGAACCACCCCTATGTCCCTCTGTCCCCTCCCAGAGCCACCCCCATGTCCCTCTGTCCCCTCATGTCCCCTCAGAGCCACCCCCATGTCCCTCTGTCCCCTCATGTCCCCTCCCTGAGCCACCCCCATGTCCCTCTGTCCCCTCATGTCCCCTCCCTGAGCCACCCCTATGTCCCTCTGTCCCCTCCCAGAACCACCCCTATGTCCCTCTGTCCCCTCGTGTCCCCTCCCTGAGCCACCCCCATGTCCCTCTGTCCCCTCGTGTCCCCTCAGAGCCACCCCCATGTCCCTCTGTCCCCTCGTGTCCCCTCCCTGAGCCACCCCCATGTCCCTCTGTCCCCTCGTGTCCCTTCCCAGAGCCACCCCCATGTCCCTCTGTCCCCTCAGAGCCACCCCCATGTCCCTCTGTCCCCTCACGTACCCCCAGAGGCAGCCCCGTGTCCCTCTGTCCCCTCCCAGAGCCACCCCCATGTCCCTCTGTCCCCTCATGTCCCCTCAGAGCCACCCCCATGACCCTCTGTCCCCTCGTGTCCCTTCCCAGAGCCACCCCCATGTCCCTCTGTCCCCTCATGTCCCCTCCCTGAGCCACCCCCATGTCCCTCTGTCCCCTCAGAGCCACCCCCATGTCCCTCTGTCCCCTCACGTACCCCCAGAGGCAGCCCCGTGTCCCTCTGTCCCCTCCCAGAGCCACCCCCATGTCCCTCTGTCCCCTCATGTCCCCTCCCTGAGCCACCCCCATGTCCCTCTGTCCCCTCAGAGCCACCCCCATGTCCCTCTGTCCCCTCATGTCCCCTCAGAGCCACCCCCATGTCCCTCTGTCCCCTCATGTCCCCTCCCTGAGCCACCCCCATGTCCCTCTGTCCCCTCAGAGCCACCCCCATGTCCCTCTGTC
This sequence comes from Clamator glandarius, assembly GCA_033459285.1. Taxonomy (NCBI): domain Eukaryota; kingdom Metazoa; phylum Chordata; class Aves; order Cuculiformes; family Cuculidae; genus Clamator; species Clamator glandarius. Next base: position 65,560 of record JAUNZM010002725.1, on the reverse strand, counting down.
CCCTCACGTACCCCCAGAGGCAGCCCCGTGTCCCTCTGTCCCCTCCCAGAGCCACCCCCATGTCCCTCTGTCCCCTCATGTCCCCTCAGAGCCACCCCCATGACCCTCTGTCCCCTCGTGTCCCTTCCCAGAGCCACCCCCATGTCCCTCTGTCCCCTCATGTCCCCTCCCTGAGCCACCCCCATGTCCCTCTGTCCCCTCAGAGCCACCCCCATGTCCCTCTGTCCCCTCACGTACCCCCAGAGGCAGCCCCGTGTCCCTCTGTCCCCTCCCAGAGCCACCCCCATGTCCCTCTGTCCCCTCATGTCCCCTCCCTGAGCCACCCCCATGTCCCTCTGTCCCCTCAGAGCCACCCCCATGTCCCTCTGTCCCCTCATGTCCCCTCAGAGCCACCCCCATGTCCCTCTGTCCCCTCATGTCCCCTCCCTGAGCCACCCCCATGTCCCTCTGTCCCCTCAGAGCCACCCCCGTGTCCCTCTGTCCCCTCATGTCCCCTCAGAGCCACCCCCATGTCCCTCTGTCCCCTCATGTCCCCCCTGAGCCACCCCCATGTCCCTGTGTCCCCTCGTGTCCCCGTGTCCCCATGATATCCCTTTGTCTTCCCGTGTCCCCTCTGTGTCCCTCTCCATGTCCCCGTGTCCCCCCACGTCCCTTGGCCCCCATGTCCCCGTCCCCCTCGTGTTCCCCCCCCCCGTCCCTTGCCTCCCTGTGTCCCCCCGTGTCCCCCATGTCCCCACTCCGTCCCCTTGTGTCCCCGCGTCCCCCAGGTCCCCGCTCTGTCCCCAGTGCCCCCCATGTCCGCGTCCCCCTCGTGGTCCCCCCCCATCCCTTGCGTCCCCGTGTCCCCCTGCATCCCTATGTCCCTGCTCTGTCCCCTGTGTCCCTGTCCCCCTCCTGGTGTCCCTGTCCCCCTCCTGGTGTCCCTGTGTCCCCCATGTCCCCACTCTGTCCCCTTGTGTCCCTGCGTCCCACAGGTCCCTGTGTCCCCGCTCTGTCCCCAATGACCCCATGTCCCCATCCCCCTCGTTTTCCCCCCTGTCCCTTGTTTCCCTGTGTCCTCCCGTGTCCCTGCTCTGTCCCTGGGTCCCCCATGTCCCTGTGTCCCCCATGTCCCCACTCTGTCCCCTTGTGTCCCCACCTCCCCGCTCTGTCCCCAGTGCCCCCATGTCCCCGTCCCCCTCGTGTTCCCCCCCCAGTCCCTTGCGTCCCTGTGTCCCCCCGCGTCCCCGTGTCCCTGCTCTGTCCCCTCCGTCCCCTCATGTCCCCAATGTCCCTGCACTGTTCCCTGTGTCCCCTCATGTCCCCACTCTATCCCCTTGTGTCCCCTCATGTCCCCAATATCCCTGCACTGTCCTCTGTGTCCTATCATGTCCCCACTGCCCCTGCTCTGTCCCCAGTGCCCCCACGTCCCTGTCCCCCTCGTGTTCCCCCCCCGTCCCTTGTGTCCCCACATCCCCCAGGTCCCTGCTCTGTCCCCCATGTCCCTGTCCCCCTCTCGGTGTCCCTGTGTCCCCCATGTCCCCACTCTGTCCCCTCGTGTCCCTGCGTCCCCCAGGTCCCTGCTCTGTCCTCAGTGCCCCCACGTCCCCGTCCCCCTTGTGTCCCCCCGCGTCCCCGTGTCCCCGCTCTGTCCCTGTGTCCCCCAAGTCCCCACTCTGTCCCCTTGTGTCCCTATGTCCCCAATGTCCCTGCTCTGTCCCCTGTGTCCCCTCATGTCCCCAATGTCCCTGCACTGTCCCCTTGTGTCCCCGTGTCCCCCAGGTCCCCACGTCCCCGCTCTGTCCCCAGTGGCCCCCATGTCCCCGTCCCCCTCGTGTTCCCCCCGTCCCTTGCGTCCCTGTGTCCCCCCATGTCCCTGCTCTGTCCCTGTGTCCCCTCATGTCCCTGTGTCTCCCATGTCCCCACTCTGTCCCCTTGTGTCCCCGTGTCCCCCAGGTCCCCATGTCCCTGCTCTGTCCCTGTGTCCCCTCATGTCCCTGTGTCCCCCATGTCCCCACTCTGTCCCCTTGTGTCCCTGTGTCCCCCAGGTCCCCATGTCCCTGCTCTGTCCCTGTGTCCCCTCATGTCCCTGTGTCCCCCAAGTCCCCACTCTGTCCCCTTGTGTCCCCGTGTCCCCCAGGTCCCCGCGTCCCTGCTCTGTCCCTGTGTCCCCTCATGTCCCTGTGTCCCCCAAGTCCCCACTCTGTCCCCTTGTGTCCCCGTGTCCCCCAGGTCCCCATGTCCCTGCTCTGTCCCTGTGTCCCCTCATGTCCCTGTGTCCCCCAAGTTCCCACTCTGTCCCCTTGTGTCCCCATGTCCCCCAGGTCCCCGCTCTGTCCCCTTGTGTCCCCATGTCCCCCAGGTCCCCGCTCTGTCCCCAGTGCCTCCCACATCACTTTCCTCCTCGTGTTCCCCCCCCCGTCCCTTGCGTCCCTGTGTCCCCCCGTGTCCCCATGTCCCTGCTCTGTCCCTGTGTCCCCTAAGTCCCCACTCTGTCCCCTTGTGTCCCTGCGTCCCCCAGGTCCCCGCTCTGTCCCCAGTGGCCCCCATGTCCCCGTCCCCCTCGTGTTCCCCCCCGTCCCTTGCGTCCCTGTGTCCCCCCGCGTCCCTGCTCTGTCCCTGTGTCCCCCCATGTCCCTTTGTCCCCCTAAGTCCCCACTCTGTCCCCTTGTGTCCCGGCGTCCCCCAGGTCCCCGCTCTGTCCCCAGTGCCCCCATGTCCCCGTCCCCCTCGTGTTCCCCCCCGTCCCTTGCGTCCCTGTGTCCCCCCGCGTCCCCGCTCCGTCCCCCGTGTCCCTGTCCCCCCCGGTGTCCCCGTGTCCCCTGACCGGGCCAGCTCCTTGGCGCAGCTCCGCGTCAGCCCCCTCTGTCCCCTTGTGTCCCCGTGTCCCCGCTCTGTCCCCAATGACCCCATGTCCCTGTCCCCCTCGTGTTCCCCCCCCCGTCCCTTGCGTCCCTGTGTCCCCCCGTGTCCCCATGTCCCTGCTCTGTCCCTGTGTCCCCTAAGTCCCCACTCTGTCCCCTTGTGTCCCCACGTCCCCCAGGTCCCCGCTCTGTCCCCAGTGCCCCCATGTCCCTGTCCCCCTCATGTCCCCCCCCGTCCCTTGCGTCCCTGTGTCCCCCCGCATCCCTGCTCTGTCCCTGTGTCCCCCCATGTCCCTGTGTCCCCTAAGTCCCCACTCTGTCCCCTTCTGTCCCCATGTCCCCCAGGTCCCCGCTCTGTCCCCAGTGCCCCCATGTCCCCGTCCCCCTCGTGTTCCCCCCCCCGTCCCTTTCGTCCCTGCGTCCCCCCGCGTCGTCCCCCGTGTCCCTGTCCCCCCCGGTGTCCCCATGTCCCCTGACCGGGCCAGCTCCTTGGCGCAGCTCCGCGTCAGCCCCCTCTGTCCCCTTGTGTCCCCGTGTCCCCGCTCTGTCCCCAATGACCCCATGTCCCTGTCCCCCTCGTGTTCCCCCCCCGTCCCTTGCGTCCCTGTGTCCCCCCGTGTCCCCATGTCCCTGCTCTGTCCCTGTGTCCCCTAAGTCCCCACTCTGTCCCCTTGTGTCCCCGCGTCCCCCAGGTCCCCGCTCTGTCCCCAGTGGCCCCCATGTCCCTGTCCCCCTCATGTCCCCCCCCGTCCCTTGCGTCCCTGTGTCCCCCCGTGTCCCCATGTCCCTGCTCTGTCCCTGTGTCCCCTAAGTCCCCACTCTGTCCCCTTGTGTCCCCGCGTCCCCCAGGTCCCCGCTCTGTCCCCAGTGCCCCCATGTGTCCCCCCCCCGTCCCTTTCGTCCCTGTGTCCCCCCGCTCCGTCCCCCGTGTCCCTGTCCCCCCCGGTGTCCCCGTGTCCCCTGACCGGGCCAGCTCCTTGGCGCAGCTCCGCGTCAGCCCCCTCTGTCCCCTTGTGTTCCCGTGTCCCCGCTCTGTCCCCAATGACCCCAAGTCCCTGTCCCCCTCGTGTTCCCCCCCCCCGTCCCTTTCGTCCCTGTGTCCCCCCGCGTCGTCCCCCGTGTCCCTGTCCCCCCCGGTGTCCCCGTGTCCCCTGACCGGGCCAGCTCCTTGGCGCAGCTCCGCGTCAGCCCCCTCTGTCCCCTTGTGTTCCCGTGTCCCCGCTCTGTCCCCAATGACCCCAAGTCCCTGTCCCCCTCGTGTTCCCCCCCCCCCGTCCCTTTCGTCCCTGTGTCCCCCCGCGTCGTCCCCCGTGTCCCTGTCCCCCCCGGTGTCCCCGTGTCCCCTGACCGGGCCAGCTCCTTGGCGCAGCTCCGCGTCAGCCCCTCCACTCCGGCCTTGGACGCCGCGTAGTTGGCCTGAGCCACGTTACCCACCTGCGGGGACACCGGGGGGACACGGAGGGGACACGGAGGGGACACGGAGGGGACACCAGTGGAGGTGACGCCAGCGGGGACGCGCGACGCCAGTGGGGGTGAGACAAATGGGGACGAGGAGAGGGTGACACGAGAGGGGACGTGTGGCACGAGAGGGAGTGACACGAGGGGACAAGAAGAGGGTGACACGAGAGGGGACACGTGACACGAGAGGGGGTGACACGAGAGGGGACGTGTGACACCAGTGGAGGTGCCACCAGTGGGGACGTGTGACACAAGAGGGAGTGACACGAGGGGACAAGAAAAGGGTGACATGAGAGGGGACACGTGACACGAGAGGGGGTGACATGAGGGGACGTGTGACACGAGTGGGGGTGAGACAAATGGGGACAAGGAGAGGGTGACACGAGAGGGGACGTGTGACACGAGAGGGGGTGACACGAGGGGACAAGGAGAGGGTGACATGAGAGGGGACGTGTGACACGAGAGGGGGTGACACGAGAGGGGACGTGTGACACCAGTGGAGGTGCCACCAGCGGGGACGTGTGACACGAGTGGGGGTGAGACAAATGGGGACAAGGAGAGGGTGACACGAGAGGGGACGTGTGACACGAGGGGGGGTGACACAAGGGGACAAGAAGAGAGTGACGCGAGAGGGGACGTGTGACACGAGTGGGGGGGACATGAGGGGACAAGAAGAGGGTGACGTGTAGGGGGGTGGGACCTGAATGGGGACAAGGAGAGGGTGACACGAGAGGGGACGTGTGACACAAGGGGAGGTGACATGAGTAGGGGACAAGGAGAGGGTGACACGAGAGGGGACGTGTGACACGAGGGGGGGTGACATGAGTAGGGGACAAGGAGAGGGTGACATGAGAGGGGACGTGTGACACGAGAGGGGGTGACACGAGAGGGGACGTGTGACACCAGTGGAGGTGCCACCAGCGGGGACGTGTGACACGAGGGGGGGGTGAGACAAATGGGGACGAGGAGAGGGTGACAGGAGAGGGGACGTGTGACACGAGAGGGGGGGGACACAAGTAGGGGACAGAAGAGGGTGACGTGTAGGGAGGTGGGACCTGAATGGGGACAAGGAGAGGGTGACACGAGAGGGGACGTGTGACACGAGAGGGGGTGACATGAGTAGGGGACAAGGAGAGGGTGACACGAGAGGGGACGTGTGACACGAGGGGGGGTGACATGAGTAGGGGACAAGGAGAGGGTGACACGAGAGGGGACGTGTGACACGAGGGGGGGTGACATGAGGGGAGGTGACACGAGGGGGAGGTGACACGAGGGGAGGTGACACAAGGAGAGGTGACACAAGGGGAGGTGACACGAGTGGGGGTGACAGGAGAGGAGGTGACACGAGTGGGAGTGACGCGAGGGGGAGGTGACATGAGGGGGAGTGACACAAGTGTGGGTGACACAAGGGGGAGGTGACACGAGGGGAGGTGACACAAGGGGTGGGACATGAATGAGGGGTGACGAGTGGGGGTGACACGAGTGGGGGTGACACGAGTGGGGGTGACACGAGGGGAGGTGACACGAGAGGGTGGGGGTGACACGAGTGGTTGTGTGACGAATGGAGGTGACAAGAGGGGGGAGGTGACACGAGAGGGGAGGTGACACGAGCGGGTGGGGGTGACACGAGTGGTTGTGTGTCGAGTGGAGGTGACAGGAGGGGGGAGGTGACAGGAGGGGGGAGGTGACACGAGAGGTACCACGAGTGGTTGTGTGACGAGTGGGGGTGACACGAGTGGGGGTGACACGAGTAGGAGGTGACACGAGCGGGACGCGAGGTCACGTGGTGATGGGGGGGGGGGGTGTGTGACAGTTCGGGGTGACACGGGGGGGTGACAGTGGCGCTGTCCCCTGTCCCCACCTTGCCCACGATGCTGCCCACGTGGACGATGGAGCCACCGGTCCCCGCGGCCACCAGCGCTCGGGCCACCGCCTGTGTCACCAGGAACGTCCCCTGGAGGGGACACGGCGGTGGGGGGGGGGGGGTAGGGGGTGTGTGTGAATGTCCCCGTGTCCCACTTCGCCCCCACGGCCCCTCGTGTCCCCACGTCCCCTCGATGTCCCCGTGTCCCCCTTGTGTTCCCCCTGTGCCCTCTGTGTCCCCTGTCCCCATGCCCCCCCCCGGGTCCCCATCTCCCTGACGGCCCCCCCCTGTCCCCTGTGTCCCCATCGCCCTGATGTCCCCGTGTCCCCCAATATCTCCCCCATGTCCCCCTGTCCCTCCACGTCCCCGTCTCTCCGTGTCCCCATGTCCCTCCATGTCCCCTTGTCCCTCCATGTCCCCCTGTCCCCTCAAAATCTCCCCCAATGTCTCCCTGTCCCCCCATGTCCCCCTGTCCCTCCATGTCCCCTTGTCCCTCCGTCTCCCCCTGTCCCTTCCGTGTCCCCCTGTCCCCCCAATGTCCCCCTGTCCCCTCAATGTCCCCCTGTCCCCCCAATGTCCCCCTGTCCCCTCCGTGTCCCCCTGTCCCCCCAATGTCCCCCTGTCCCTCCATGTCCCCCTGTCCCCTCCATGTCCCCCTGTCCCTCCATGTCCCCCTGTCCCTCCATGTCCCCCTGTCCCCCCAATGTCCCCCTGTCCCCTCCATGTCCCCCTGTCCCTCCATGTCCCCCTGTCCCTCCATGTCCCCCTGTCCCCTCAATGTCCCCCTGTCCCCCCAATGTCCCCCTGCCCCCCCAATGTCCCCGTCCCCCCAATGTCCCCCTGTCCCTCCATGTCCCCCTGTCCCCTCAATGTCCCCCTGTCCCTCCATGTCCCCCTGCCCCCCCAATGTCCCCCTGTCCCCTCAATGTCCCCCTGTCCCCTCAATGTCCCCCTGTCCCTCCACATCCCCCTGTCCCTCCACGTCCCCCTGTCCCTCCATGTCCCCCTGTCCCCTCAATGTCCCCCTGTCCCCTCAATGTCCCCCTGTCCCTCCATGTCCCCCTGTCCCTCCAACGTCCCCCTGTCCCCTCAATGTCCCCCTGTCCCCCCAATGTCCCCCTGTCCCCTCCAATGTCCCCCTGTCCCTCCATGTCCCCCTGTCACCCCAATGTCCCCCTGTCCCCTCAATGTCCCCCTGTCCCTCCGTGTCCCCCTGTCCCTCTATGTCCCCGTGTCCTCTCAATATCTCTCTCATGTTCTCATCCCTCCATGGCCCCATGTCCCTGTCCCCGCAATGTCCCCCTGTCCCCTCAATGTCCCCCTGTCCCCTCCATGTCCCCCTGTCCCCTCAATGTCCCCCTGACCCCCCAATGTCCCCCTGTCCCCCCAATGTCCCCCTGTCCCCTCAATGTCCCCCTGTCCCCTCCATGTCCCCCTGTCCCCCCAATGTCCCCCTGTCCCCTCAATGTCCCCCTGTCCCTCCGTGTCCCCCTGTCCCCTCCATGACCCCCTGTCCCTCCATGTCCCCCTGTCCCCTCCGTGTCCCCCTGTCCCTCCAATGTCCCCCTGTCCCTTCATGTCTCCCTGTCCCTCCGTGTCCCCCTGTCCCTCCAATGTCCCCATCCCTCCATGTCCCCGTGTCCCCTCAATATCTCCCCCATGTCCCCATCCCTCCATGTCCCCATGTCCATGTCCCTCTGTCCCCCCAATATCCCCTTGTCCCTCCATGTCCCCCTGTCCCTCCGTGTCCCCGATCCCCTCAATGTCCCCCTGTCCCTCCATGTCCCCCTGTCCCCTCAATGTCCCCCTGTCCCTCCATGTCTCCCTGTCCCCTCAATGTCCCCGTCTCCCCAATGTCCCCCTGTCCCTCCGTGTCCCCCTGTCCCCTCCAATGCCCCCCTGTCCCTCTGTGTCCCCTCCGTGTCCCCCTGTTCCTCCGTGTCCCCCTGTCCCCTCCGTGTCCCCGTCCCTCCGTGTCCCCTCCGTGTCCCCTCCGTGTCCCCGTCCCTCCGTGTCCCCCTGTCCCCCCAATGTCCCCCTGTCCCTCCATGTCCCCCTGTCCCCTCAATGTCCCCCTGTCCCCCCAATGTCCCCCTGTCCCTCCATGTCCCCCTGTCCCCTCAATGTCCCCCTGTCCCCCCAATGTCCCCCTGTCCCTCCGTGTCCCCTCCGTGTCCCCTCCGTGTCCCCCTGTCCCCTCCGTGTCCCCCTGTCCCCTCCGTGTCCCCTCCGTGTCCCCCTGTGTCCCCTCCGTGTCCCCCTGTCCCCTCCGTGTCCCCCTGTGTCCCCTCCGTGTCCCCCTGTCCCTCCGTGTCCCCGTACCGTCAGGTTGACCGCCAGCACCTCCCGGAATGTCACCTCGTCCATGCGGAGCAGGAACTCGTCCCGTGTCACCCCCGCGCACCCCACAGCCACGCTGGGGGGGGACCCGAAATGCTCCTGGGGGGACACGGCGGGGGGGGGGGGGGGGGACACGATGGGGACGTGAGGACATCATGGGGACATGGGGGGTGGTGACACCGGGGGGTCACTGGGACATTAGGGGACACAGGGACGTGGTAGGGGACATCGGGACAGGGGGACATAGGGACACTGAGGGACGTTGAGGGGACACTGGGGGGACATGGGGACACTGGGTGGACACTGGGGGGACACATAGGGGGACATTATGGGGGATACTGGGGGGACACAAGAGGGACATGAGAGGACACTGGGGGGACACAGAGGGGACATTGTGGAGACACTGGGGGGACACATAGGGGGACAAGGGACATTGAGGGGACCCTGGGGGTGTGTGGGGACACGGGAGGGGACATGGGGACACTGGGGAACAGGAGGATGGGGGGGACACAGGGGACGTTGGGGGATGATGGGGGACACGGGGACAGTGGGGGGGATGCACAGGGGACACTGTGGGGACACTGAGAGACACAGAGGGGACATGGGGACACTGGGGGACACTGAGGGGACGTTATGGGGACACTGAGGGGACACAGAGAGGATATTGGGGGGACACTGGGGGACACAGGGGGGAAATGGGGACACAGAGGGGATATTGGGGGGACACTGGGGGACACAGGGGGATATTGGGGGGACACTGGGGGACACAGGGGGGATATTGGGGGGACACTGGGGGACATGGGGCCACTGTGGGGACACAGAGGGGATATTGGGGGGACATGGGGATATTGTGGGGACACTGGGGGACACAGAAGAGATATGGGGGGGACATGGGGATACTGGGGGGACACTGGGGGACACCAAGGAGCTATTGGGGGGACACGGGGATATTGGGGGGACACTGGGGGACATTGTGGGGACACTGAGGAGATACTGGGGGGACACAGGGGGATATTGGGGGACACTGGGGGATATTGGGGGACACTGGGGGACATGGGGACACTGAGGGGACACGGAGGGGATATTGGGGGGACACTGGGGGACACTGGGGAACATGGGGACACTGAGGGGACATGGAGGCGACATTGTGGGGACACTGGGGGACACAGAGGAGATATTGGGGGGACACAGGGGGACACTGGGGGGGCACAGGGGGATACTGGGGGGACACTGGGGGACACAGAGGGGACATTGTGGGGACACTGAGGAGATATTGGGGGGACACAGGGACATTGTGGGGACACTGGGGGACACAGGGGGATATTGGGAGGATACTGGGGGACATGGGGACACTGAGGGGACACAGAGGAGATATTGGGGGGACATGGGGATATTGTGGGGACACTGGGGGACACAGGGGGATATTGGGGGGACACGGAGGGGACATTGTGGGGACACTGTGGGGACACAGAGAAGATATTGGGGGACACTGAGGGACACAGGGGGGACACTGGGGGACATTCTAGGGACACAGGGACACTGAGGGGACACAGGGGGGACATTGTGGGGACACCGAGGGACACAGAGGGGACCCTGGGGGCGTGTGAAGACACTGAGGGGACAAGAGACACTGGGGGGACCCTGGGGGCGTGTGGGGACATTGAGGGGACAAGAGACACTGGGGGGACCCTGGGGGGGCGTGTGGGGACATTGAGGGGACAAGAGACACTGGGGGGACCCTGGGGGGGCGTGTGGGGACATTGAGGGGACAAGAGACACTGGGGGGACCCTGGGGGGCGTGTGGGGACATTGAGGGGACAAGAGACACTGGGGGGACCCTGGGGGGGCGTGTGGGGACATTGAGGGGACAAGAGACACTGGGGGGACCCTGGGGGGCGTGTGGGGACATTGAGGGGACAAGAGACACTGGGGGGACCCTGGGGGGCGTGTGGGGACATTGAGGGGACAAGAGACACTGGGGGGACCCTGGGGGGGCGCGTGGGGACATTGAGGGGACAAGAGACACTGGGGGGACCCTGGGGGGCGTGTGGGGACATTGAGGGGACAAGAGACACTGGGGGGACCCTGGGGGCGTGTGGGGACACGGGAGAACATGGGGACATTGAGGTGACACTGAGGGACACAGGGGGGGGGACGTGGGGACCCTGGGGACACGAGGGGACACGGTGACAGGGTGTCCCCACCTGGACGCGCCGCAGCAGGTGGGTGACGCTGTCGGCCGAGGTGACATCGACGGGGAAGGCGGCGTGGAGGGCGGGGGGTGACGACGGTGTCCCCGATGTCCCCGCGTCCCCGCGTCCCCCCGGCAGCCCCCGCAGCGTGTCCCCCGCGCCCCCCTCGTCCCTGTCGGCCACCGCCACGCGGGCGCCATCGCGAGCCAGCCGGGCACAGACGGCGCGGCCGATGCCACTGCCACCCCCTGGGGACAGCCCTGTCACCCCAGGGACACCACCAGCACCCCCCCCCCCCCCCCAAGGACACCCCTGTCCCCTCCCAGTGTCACCACAGTGCCACCACCTCCCCCAGGGACAGCCCTGTCCCACCCCAGGGTCACCCCAGTGCCGCCCTTGTCCTCTCAAGGCCACCCCAGTGTCACCTCTGTCCCCTCCAGGGTCGCCTCTGTCTCTCCCAGTGTCACCCCCATCCCCTCCAGGGTCACCCTTGTCACCCCAGTGTCACCACAGTGCCACCACCTCCCCCAGGGACACCCCTGTCCCCTCCAGTGACACTCTTGCCCTCTCAGGGTCACCCCAGTGTCACCTCTGTCCACTCCAGGGTCACCCCCATCCCCTCCAGGGTCACCTCTGTCACCCCAGGGTCACCCCTGTCCCCTCCCAGCGTCACCACAGTGCCACCACCTCCCCCAGGGACAGCCCTGTCCCACCCCAGGGTCACCCCAGTGCCGCCCTTGTCCTCTCAAGGCCACCCCAGTGTCACCTCTGTCCCCTCCAGGGTCGCCTCTGTCTCTCCCAGTGTCACCCCCATCCCCTCCAGGGTCCCTTGTCACCCCAGTGTCACCACAGTGCCACCACCTCCCCCAGGGACACCCCTGTCCCACCCCAGGGTCACCCCTGTCCCCTCCAGTGACACTCTTGCCCTCTCAGGGTCACCCCAGTGTCACCTCTGTCCCCTCCAGGGTCACCCCTGTCCCCTCCAGTGTCACTCCCATCCCCTCCAGGGTCACCTCTGTCACCCCAGGGTCACCCCTGTCCCCTCCCAGTGTCACCACAGTGCCACCACCTCCCCCAGGGACACCCCTGTCCCACCCCAGGGTCACCCCTGTCCCCTCCAGTGACACTCTTGCCCTCTCAGGGTCACCCCAGTGTCACCTCTGTCCCCTCCAGGGTCACCCCTGTCCCCTCCAGTGTCACTCCCATCCCCTCCAGGGTCACCTCTGTCACCCCAGGGTCACCCCTGTCCCCTCCCAGTGTCACCACAGTGCCACCACCTCCCCCAGGGACAGCCCTGTCCCACCCCAGGGTCACCCCAGTGCCGCCCTTGTCCTCTCAAGGCCACCCCAGTGTCACCTCTGTCCCCTCCAGGGTCGCCTCTGTCTCTTCCAGTGTCACCCCCATCCCCTCCAGGGTCACCCTTGTCACCCCAGTGTCACCACAGTGCCACCACCTCCCCCAGGGACACCCCTGTCCCACCCCAGGGTCACCCCTGTCCCCTCCAGTGACACTCTTGCCCTCTCAGGGTCACCCCAGTGTCACCTCTGTCCCCTCCAGGGTCACCCCTGTCCCCTCCAGTGTCACTCCCATCCCCTCCAGGGTCACCTCTGTCACCCCAGGGTCACCCCTGTCCCCTCCCAGCGTCACCACAGTGCCACCACCTTCCCCTGGGACAGCCCTGTCCCACTCCAGGGTCACCCCAGTGCCACCCTTGTCCTCTCAAGGCCACCCCAGTGTCACCTCTGTCCCCTCCAGGGTCAACCCTGTCACCCCAGGGTCACCCTCGTCCCCTCCCAGCGTCACCACAGTGCCACCACCTCCCCCAGGGACAGCCCTGTCCCCTCTAGTGTCACTCCCATCCCCTCCAGTGTCACCCCTGGGCCTCTTTCCTCCCAGTGTCACCCCCCCCAGTGCCACCTCTGGCTCTGTCCCCCCCAATGTCCCCTCTGTCCCCCCCAGTGTCACCCCTGTCCCCCACAGTGTCACCTCTGGCTCTGTCTCCCCCAATGTCCCCTCTGTCCCCCCCAGTGTCACCCCTGTCCCCCACAGTGTCACCCCCCACCCAGTGCCACCTCTGGCTCTGTCCCCCCCAACGTCCCCTCTGCCCCCCCCCAGTGTCACTCCCTCCAGTGCCACCTCTGGCTCTGTCCCCCCCAATGTCCCCTCCAGAGTCACCCTTGTCCCCCCCAGTGCCACCCCTGGGTCTCTTTCCTCCCAGTGTCACCTCTGTCCCCCCCAATGTCCCCTCTGTCCCCCCCAGTGTCACCCCTGGGCCTCTTTCCTCCCAGTGTCACCCCCCCCAGTGCCACCTCTGGCTCTGTCCCCCCCAATGTCCCCTCTGTCCCCCCCAGTGTCACCCCTGTCCCCCACAGTGTCACCTCTGGCTCTGTCCCCCCCAATGTCCCCTCTGTCCCCCCCAGTGTCACCCCTGGGCCTCTTTCCTCCCAGTGTCACCCCCCCCAGTGCCACCTCTGGCTCTGTCCCCCCCCAATGTCCCCTCTGTCCCCCCCAGTGTCACCCCTGTCCCCCACAGTGTCCCCTCTGTCCCCCACAGTGTCACCCCCCCCCCAGTGCCACCTCTGGCTCTGTCCCCCCCAACGTTCCCTCTGCCCCCCCCCAGTGCCACCTCTGGCTCTGTCCCCCCCAATGTCCCCTCCAGAGTCACCCTTGTCCCCCCCAATGTCCCCTCCAGAGTCACCCTTGTCCCCCCCAGTGCCACCCCTGGGTCTCTTTCCTCCCAGTGTCACCTCTGTCCCCCACAGTGTCCCCTCTGTCCCCCCCAGTGTCACCCCTGGGCCTCTTTCCTCCCAGTGTCACCTCCCCCAGTGCCACCTCTGGCTCTGTCCCCCACAACGTCCCTTCTGTCCCCTCCCGGGGTCACCCCCTCCCCCCCAGTGCCACTTCTGGCTCTGTCCCCCCCAATGTCCCCTCTGACCCCCCAGTGTCACCCCTGGGCCTCTTTCCTCCCAGTGTCACCCCCCCCAGTGCCACCTCTGGCTCTGTCCCCCCCAATGTCCCCTCTGTCCCCCCCAATGTCACCCCTGGGCCTCTTTCCTCCCAGTGTCACCCCCCCCAGTGCCACCTCTGGCTCTGTCCCCTCGCCCAATGTCCCCTCTGTCCCCCCCAGTGTCACCCCTGTCCCCCACAGTGTCACCCCTGGGCCTCTTTCCTCCCAGTGTCACCCCCCCCAGTGCCACCTCTGGCTCTGTCCCCCCCAATGTCCCCTCTGTCCCCCCCCAGTGTCACCCCTGTCCCCCACAGTGTCACCCCTGGGCCTCTTTCCTCCCAGTGTCACCCCCTCAGTGCCACCTCTGCCTCTGTCCTCCTCATTGTCCCCAGTGTCACCCCCCCCCAACCTGTGACCAAGGCCACGGCCCCCCCGAGCCTTCCCGCCGCGCCCATGGCGGCACCGGAAGTACCAGCGAGACATCCCACCCCCCCACTTCCTCCCACCACCCCAAGGACGGGCCCCGCACGCCGCCGCTCTGCTCGCGCAACTCGGTGGTCGCGGTCCTCCAAGCCCCCGTTTTCCCTTCTTTTCACCCCAATTTCTCGGGATTTTCAAACCCCGAACCCCGCGGGGGAGGGAAGGTGGGGGGGTGTCCCCGGGAGCCCCCCAGGCACAGCTCGACGCTCTTTCTTTAATGAAACAAACCTGTGAGTCGCTACAATCCTTATAAAAAAAACCACCCCACGGCGCCCCAAAATCCACCCGGGAACGGGGCAGCCGCCCCCCCAATCCAGGGTCCCTCCCCCCATCCCAGGGACCCCCCAAAAAATGGGGGATCTCCCCCCCAAATTGGGGAACCCCCCCTATCCCAGCGAGCCCCCCCACCTCAGGGATTCCACCCCCCCAAATTGGGGACCCCCTCATTTTAGGGATCCCCCCCAAAAATTGGGGACCCCTTCCAAATTGGGGAACCTCCATATCCCAGCGAGCCCCCCCACCTCAGGGATTCCACCCCCTCAAATTGGGGACCTCCTCATTTTAGGGATCCCCTCCCCAAAAATTGGGGACCCCTTCCAAATCGGGGAACCCCCATATCCCAGCGAGCCCCCCATCTCAGGGATTCCCCACCCCCAAATTGGGGACCCCCTCATCTCAGGGACCCCCCCCCCCCAAAATTGGGGAACCCCCCCCCCATCCCAGCGAGCCCCCCCCATCTCAGGGATTCCACCCCCCCAAATTGGGGACCTCCTCATTTTAGGGATCCTCCCCCAAAAATTGGGGAACCCCCCTATCCCAGCGAGCCCCCCCATCTCAGGGATTCCACACCCCCAAATTGGGAACCCCCTCATTTTAGGGATCCCCACCCAAAAATCGGGGAACCCCTCTATCCCAGCGAGCCCCCCCATCTCAGGGATTCCACCCCCCCAAATTGGGGACCCCCCCATCTCAGGGATCCCCCCCCAAAATTGGGGAACCCCCCTATCTCAGCGAGCCCCCCCATCTCAGGGATTCCACCCCCTCAAATTGGGGACCCCCTCATTTTAGGGATCCCCCCCAAAATTGGGGACCCCTCCCTTCCCAAGGAGCCCCCCCCCATCTCAGGGATTCCCCCCCCCCCTAAATTGGGGACACCCCCCCATCCCAGGGCATCCCCCCAGTCCCAAAGAGTCCCCCAAAAATGGGGAGCCCCCCCCCCTTATCCCAGGGATCCTCCCCAAACTAAGGACCCCCCTCTATCCTAGGGATCCCCCCCAAATTGAGGAGCCCCCCCCAATCCCAAGGAGACCCTCAAATCCCAGGGACCTCCCCCCTCCCCAAAATCGGGGACACCCCTCCTACCCTAGGGAGCCCCCCCCCCCCTCCAAATTGGGGACCCCAAGGTGGGGGCTGGGGTCCCTCATCCTTGTGTCCCCAAACTGGGGGGGGTCAAGGTCCCTACTTCTCCATGTCCCCAAACTGGGGGGTCTGGGGTCACCCTGTCCCCAACCTGAGTGTCCCCGAACTGGGAGGTCCCTGGGGTCCCCAAACTGGGGGGACCTGGGGTCCCCAAGTCCCCAAACTGGGTGGGGCTTGGGGTCTCCCATTGCCCGTGTCCCCAAACTGGGAGGTCCTGGTGTCCCCAAACTGGGGGGGCTAGAGTCCCAGGGTCCCCAAACTGGGAGGTCCTGGTGTTCCCATTCTGGGGGCCCCGTGTCCCCAAACTGGGGGGGCTAGAGTCCCAGGGTCCCCAAACTGGGAGGCCCTGGTGTTCCCATTCTGGGGTCCCCATGTCCCCAAACTGGGAGGCCTTGGTGTTCCCATTCTGGGGTCCCCATGTCCCCAAAATGGGGGGCCCAGTGTCCCCAAACTGGGAGGTCCTGGTGTCCCCAAAGTAGAGGCAGTGGTGTCCCCAAACTTTGGGGTTCAGTGTGCCCCATTCCCGATGTCCCCAACCTGGGGAGATTTGGGGTCCCCCACTCCCCGTGTCCCCAGCCTGCGGTCCCTGGTGTCCCCACGTCCCCAAAATGGAGGCCCTTGCGTCCCCAGACCGGGAGGGCCTGATGTCCCCAAACCGTGTGGGGTTTTGGGGTCCCCAGTTCCCCCTGTCCCCAACCTGGGGGGGGTTCAGAGTTCCCCCCTTCCCCGTGTCCCCAGCCTGCGGTCCCTGGTGTCCCCACGTCCCCAAAATGGAGGCCCTTGCGTCCCCAGACCGGGAGGGCCTGATGTCCCCAAACCGTGTGGGGTTTTGGGGTCCCCAGTTCCCCCTGTCCCCAACCTGGGGGGGCTTCAGAGTCCCCCCTTCCCCACGTCCCCAAAATGGAGGCCCTTGCGTCCCCAGACCGGGAAGGCCTGATGTCCCCAAACCGTGTGGGGTTTTGGGGTCCCCAGTTCCCCATGTCCCCAGCGTGGGGGTTCCCGGTGTCCCCAACCTGGGGGGGGTTCAGAGTCCCCCCTTCCCCGTGTCCCCAGCCTGGGGTCCCTGGTGTCCCCACGTCCCCAAAATGGAGGCCCCACGTCCCCAAAATGGAGGCCCCACGTCCCCAAAATGGAGGCCCTTGCGTCCCCAGACCGGGAAGGCCTGATGTCCCCAAACCGTGTGGGGTTTTGGGGTCCCCTGTTCCCATGTCCCCAGCGTGGGGGTTCCCGGTGTCCCCAAACCGGGGGTGTTTGGGGTCCCGGCGTCCCCCGGGCGCAGGCCGAGGCCTACTCGAGGTGCGCGATGGCGACCATCATGGCGAGCCCGGCCAGCAGGGCGAGGAGGCGCAGGCCGGCCTGGCGCGGGGCGGCGTCGCGCAGCACCTCGGGGATCACCGACACGGCCGCCACGTAAACGAAGCCGCCGGCCGTAAACGGCAGCACCCGCCGCGTGGCCACCGCCCCGGCGCCCTCGGCCACCAGCGAGCAGCAGGCGCCGGCCACCGCGCCCAGCGCCGTCACCAGCTGCAGACGCATCGCCTGTGGGGACGCAGCGTTACTGGGAGCACTGGGAGGGCTGGGGACGTGGGGGCTACCGGGGGCAGCGGGATCGTGGTGGCCATTGGGGCTGCTGGGGACACTGGGAACGTGGTGGTCACTGGGGAAGTGGTGGCCACCGGGGCTGCTGGGGATACTGGGGACGTGGTGGCCACTGGGGCTACTGGGGACATGGTGGTCACTGGGGAAGTGGTGGCCACTGGGGCTGCTGGGGATACTGGGGACATGGTGGCCACTGGGGCTACTGGGGACATGGTGGTCACTGGGGAAGTGGTGGCCACCGGGGCTGCTGGGGATACTGGGGACGTGGTGGCCACTGGGGCTACTGGGGACATGGTGGTCACTGGGGAAGTGGTGGCCACCGGGGCTGCTGGGGATACTGGGGACGTGGTGGCCACTGGGGCTACTGGGGACATGGTGGTCACTGGGGAAGTGGTGGCCACCGGGGCTGCTGGGGATACTGGGGACGTGGTGGCCACTGGGGCTACTGGGGACATGGTGGTCACTGGGGAAGTGGTGGCCACCGGGGCTGCTGGGGATACTGGGGACGTGGTGGCCACTGGGGCTACTGGGGACATGGTGGTCACTGGGGAAGTGGTGGCCACCGGGGCTGCTGGGGATACTGGGGACGTGGTGGCCACTGGGGCTACTGGGGACATGGTGGTCACTGGGGAAGTGGTGGCCACTGGGGCTGCTGGGGATACTGGGGACGTGGTGGCCACTGGGGCTACTGGGGACATGGTGGTCACTGGGGAAGTGGTGGCCACTGGGGCTGCTGGGGATACTGGGGACGTGGTGGCCACTGGGGCTACTGGGGCCATGGTGGCCACTAGGGCTACTGGGGGCACCGAGGCCATGGTGGCCACTACGGCTACTGGGGGCACCGGGGACATTGGGGACACTGGGGCCATGGTGGCCACTGAGGTCATCGGGGACACTGGGAGCACTGAGAAGCACTGAGGGCAATGGGGACACTGGTGGCACTTGGGGACATGGTGGTCGCTGGGGCTACTGGGGACACTGGGGACATGGTAGCCACTAGGGCTACTGGAGGCACCAGGGACATGGTGGTCACCGGGGCTACTGGGGGCACTGGGGACATGGTGCTCAATGGGACATGGTGGCCACTGGGGCTACTGGGGACGCTAAGGACATTGGGGACACTGCGGCTACTGGGGACACTGGGAGCACTGAGAAGCACTGAGGGCAATTGGGACACCGGTGGCACTTGGGGCCATGGTGGTCACTGCGGCTACTGGGGTCACCGGGGACATGGTGGTCACTGGGGCTACTGGGGAACACTAGTGGCACTGGCCGGGCTGGGGACATGGGGGCCACTGGGGCTACTGGGGACACTGGGAATATGGTGGTCACTGGAGCTACTGGGAGCACTGGGAGACACTGGGGCCACTGGGGCTACTGGGAGCACTGGGGACATGGTGGTCACTGGGGCTACTGGGAGCACTGGGGCCATGGTGGTCACTGGAGCTACTGGGAGCACTGGGAGACACTGGGGCCACTGGGGCTACTGGGAGCACTGGGGCCATGGTGGTCACTGGGGCTACTGGGAGCACTGGGGACATGGTGGTCACTGGGGCCACTGGGGTTACTGGGAGCACTGGGGCCATGGTGGTCACTGGGGCTACTGGGAGCACTGGGGCCATGGTGGTCACTGGGGCTACTGGGGCTACTGGGAGCACTGGGGCCATGGTGGTCACTGGGGCCACCGGGGCTACTGGGAGCACTGGGGCCATGGTGGTCACTGGGGCTACTGGGAGCACTGGGGACATGGTGGTCACTGGGGCTACTGGGGCACTGGGAGATACTGGGGGCACTGGGAACATGGTGGCCACAGGGAACATAGTGGCCACTGGGGCATACTGGGGGGGCACTGGGGCATACTGGGGGCATACTGGTGCATACTGGGAGACACGGGGGGATACTGGGAGACAGTAAGGGATATGGGGGAACACTGGGGATACTGGGAGTACTGGGGACACTGGTGGCACAAGGGGCTGCGGGTTGATATGGGGCCATACTGGGGCATACTGGGGGACACTGGGGCATACTGGGGGACACTGGGGGATGCTGGGGGACACTAGGGGATGGAGGGGGACACTGGGGCCAGTGAAGAATACTGGGAATACTGGGGTATACTGGGAACACTGGTGGCACAAGAGGAAGTGGGAGGATATGGGAGGGTACTGGGGGCATACTGGGGCATACTGGGGGACACTGGGGGACACTGGGGCATACTGGGAGACACTGGGGGATGCTGGGGGACACTGGGGGATGCTGGGGGACACTAGGGGATGCTGAGGGACACTGGGGGATGCTGGGGGACACTGGGGGATGGAGGGGGACACTGGGGCCAGTGGAGAATACTGGGAATACTGGAGTATACTGGGAACACTGGGGCACAAGAGAGTGTGGGAGGATATGGGAGGGTACTGGGGCCATACTGGGGCATACTGGGGGACACTGGGGCATACTGGGAGACAGTAAGGGATATGGGGGAACACTGGGGATACTGGGAGTACTGGGGACACTGGTGGCACAAGGGGCTGCGGGTTGATATGGGGCCATACTGGGGCATACTGGGGGACACTGGGGGACACTGGGGGACACTAGGGGATAGAGGGGGACACTGGGGCCAGTGAAGAATACTGGGAATACTGGGGTATACTGGGAACACTGGTGGCACAAGAGAGTGTGGGAGGATATGGGAGGGTACTGGGGCCATACTGGGGCATACTGGGGGACACTGGGGCATACTGGGAGACACTGGGGGACACTGGGGGACACCAGGGGATTGAGGGGGACACTGGGGCCAGTGGAGAATACTGGGAATACTGGGGTATACTGGGAACACTGGTGGCACAAGAGAGTGTGGGAGGATATGGGAGGGTACTGGGGCCATACTGGGGCATACTGGGGGACACTGGGGCATACTGGGGGGGCACTGGGGCATACTGGGGGGGCACTGGGGCATACTGGGAGACACTGGGGGACACTGGGGGACACTGGGGGACACCAGGGGATTGAGGGGGACACTGGGGCCAGTGGAGAATACTGGGAATACTGGGGTATACTGGGAACACTGGTGGCACAAGAGAGTGTGGGAGGATATGGGAGGGTACTGGGGCCATACTGGGGCATACTGGGGGACACTGGGGCATACTGGGGGGACACTGGGGCATACTGGGGGGGCACTGGGGCATACTGGGGGACACTGGAGCATACTGGGGGGACACTGGGGCATACTGCGGGACACTGGGGGACACCAGGGGATTGAGGGGGACACTGGGGCCAGTGAAGAATACTGGGAATACTGGGGTATACTGGGAACACTGGTGGCACAAGAGAGTGTGGGAGGATATAGGAGGGTACTGGGGCCATACTGGGGCATACTGGGGGACACTGGGGCATACTGGGAGACACTGGGGGACACTGGGGGACACTAGGGGATTGAGGGGGACACTGGGGCCAGTGAAGAATACTGGGAATACTGGGGTATACTGGGAACACTGGTGGTACAAGAGAGTGTGGGAGGATATGGGAGGGTACTGGGGCCATACTGGGGCATACTGGGGGGACACTGGGGCATACTGGGGGACACTGGGGGACACTGGGGGACACCAGGGGATTGAGGGGGACACTGGGGCCAGTGAAGAATACTGGGAATACTGGAGTATACTGGGAACACTGGTGGCACAAGAGAGTGTGGGAGGATATAGGAGGGTACTGGGGCCATACTGGGGCATACTGGGGGACACTGGGGCATACTGGGAGATGCGGGGGGGATACTGGGAGACACGGGGGGGGATACTGGGAGACACGGGTGGCTACGTGGGGACAGCGGGGACACTGGGGACATGGGGTCACCGGCGGCGGGTGGCTCGGGGCGGGTTGGTGGCGGCTCCCGGTTCGTACTGGTTCGTACTGGTTCGTACTGGTTCGTACTGGTGGGGGCTCACCTGGCGCTTGGTGCAGCCGGCCTGCACCAGGATGGCGAAGTCACCGATCTCGTGGGGCAGCTCGTGCAGCAGGACGGTCACCGCTGTCACCGTCCCCAGCGCCGGCCCCGCCGCGAAGGCCGCGCCCAGCGCCAGCCCGTCCGTGAAGTTGTGAGCGGCGTCCGCCACCACGTTCAGCACCCCCGGCACCCCCAGCGCTGGGGACCGAGGGGACGTCACCCATGTGTCACCCATGGGTCCCTATTGTCACCCATGAAGTTCCCAGGGTCACCCGCGGGCTCCTATTGCCACCCCCAGTGTCCCCGGCGTCACTCACGGTCAACCCCAAGGTGCCCGGCACCCAACCGGTATCACCAGTGCTGGGGACACCAGGGTCACCTGGGGGTCCCCAGAGTCACCTGCAGGTCCCTATTGTCACTCATGGGTCCCTCTTGTCACCCACGTGATCCTCGGTGTCACCCAGGGGTCCCCAGGGTCACCCGCGGGCTCCTATTGTCACCCGCAGAATCCCCGGCGTCACCCACGGTCAACCCCAAGGTGCCCGGCACCCAACCGGTATCACCAGTGCTGGGGACACCAGGGTCACCTGGGGGTCCCCAGAGTCACCTGCAGGTCCCTATTGTCACCCATGGGTCCCTATTGTCACCCATGAAGTTCCCAGTGTCACCCACGGGCTCCTATTGCCACCCCCAGTGTCCCCGGCGTCACCCACGGTCAACCCCAAGGTGCCTGGCACCCAACCGGTATCACCAGTGCTGGGGACACCAGGGTCACCTGGGGGTCCCCAGAGACACCTGCAGGTCCCTATTGTCACTCATGGGTCCCTCTTGTCACCCACGTGATCCTCGGTGTCACCCAGGGGTCCCCAGGGTCACCCGCGGGCTCCTATTGTCACCCGCAGAATCCCCGGCGTCACCCACGGTCAACCCCAAGGTGCCTGGCACCCAACCGGTATCACCAGTGCCGGGGACACCAGGGTCACCTGGGGGTCCCCAGAGACACCTGCAGGTCCCTATTGTCACCCATGGGTCCCTATTGTCACCCATGAAGTTCCCAGTGTCACCCGCGGGCTCCTATTGCCACCCTCAGAGTCCCCGTCGCCACCCACAGTCAACCCCAAGGTGCCCGGCACCCAACCGGTATCACCAGTGCTGGGGACACCAGGGTCACTTTGGGGTCCCCAGAGTCACCTGCAGGCCCCTATTGTCACCCATGGGTCCCTATTGTCACCCAGGGGTCCCCAGGGTCACCCGCGGGCTCCTATTGCCACCCTCAGAGTCCCCGTCGCCACCCATGGTCAACCCCAAGGTGCCCATCGCTCACCAGGTATCACCAGTGCTGGGGACACCAGGGTCACCTGGGGGTCCCCAGAGTCACCTGCAGGTCCCTATTGTCACCCATGTGTCCCTCTTGTCACCCATGTGATCCTCGGTGTCACCCAAGGGTCCCCAGGGTCACCCACGGTCTCCTATTGTCACCCCCAGAGTCCCCGGCGTCACCCACGGTCAACCCCAAGGTGCCCATCGCTAGGGACACTGGGGTCACCACAGGTCCTCAGGGACACCCACGGGGTCCCTGGTGTCACCCACGGGGACCCCAGTGTCATCCATGAGGCTCCCAGTGTCACCCAGGGGTCCCCAGGGTCACCCGCGGGCTCCTATTGTCACCCGCAGAATCCCCGGCGTCACCCACAGTCAACCCCAAGGTGCCCGGCACCCAACCGGTATCACCAGTGCTGGGGACACCAGGGTCACCTGGGGGTCCCCAGAGACACCTGCAGGTCCCTATTGTCACCCATGGGTCCCTATTGTCACCCATGAGGTTCCCAGTGTCACCCGTGGGCTCCTATTGCCACCCCCAGTGTCCCCGGCGTCACTCACGGTCAACCCCAAGGTGCCCGGCACCCAACCGGTATCACCAGTGCTGGGGACACCAGGGTCACCTGGGGGTCCCCAGAGTCACCTGCAGGTCCTTATTGTCACTCATGGGTCCCTCTTGTCACCCACGTGATCCTCGGTGTCACCCAGGGGTCCCCAGGGTCACCCGCGGGCTCCTATTGTCACCCGCAGAATCCCTGGCGTCACCCACGGTCAACCCCAAGGTGCCCGGCACCCAACCGGTATCACCAGTGCTGAGGACACCAGGGTCACCTGGGAGTCCCCAAAGTCACCTGCAGGTCTCTATTGTCACCCATGGGTCCCTATTGTCACCCATGAAGTTCTCAGTGTCACCTGTGGGCTCCTATTGCCACCCCCAGAGTCCCCGGCGTCACCCACGGTCAACCCCAAGGTGCCCGGCACCCAACCGGTATCACCAGTGCTGGGGACACCAGGGTCACCTGGGGGTCCCCAGAGTCACCTGCAGGTCCCTATTGTCACCCATGGGTCCCTATTGTCACCCATGAAGTTCCCAGTGTCACCTGTGGGCTCCTATTGCCACCCCCAGAGTCCCCGGCGTCACCCATGGTCAACCCCAAGGTGCCCGGCACCCAACCGGTATCACCAGTGCTGGGGACACCAGGGTCACTTGGGGATCCCCAGAGTCACCTGCAGGTCCCTATTGTCACCCATGTGTGCCTATTGTCACCCATGAGGTTCCCAGTGTCACCCACGGGGTCCTCGCCGAGCCCCAGAGTCCCATGGTCAACCCCAAGGTGCCCATCGCTAGGGACACTGGGGTCACCACAGGTCCTCAGGGACACCCACGGGGTCCCTGGTGTCACCCACGGGGACCCCAGTGTTATCCATGAGGCTCCCAGTGTCACCCAGGGGTCCCCAGGGTCACCCGCGGGCTCCTATTGTCACCCGCAGAGTCCCCAGCGTCACCCACGGTCAACCCCAAGGTGCCCGGCACCCAACCGGTATCACCAGTGCTGGGGACACCAGGGTCACCTGGGGGTCCCCAGAGTCACCTGCAGGTCCCTATTGTCACCCATGGGTCCCTATTGTCACCCATGAAGTTCCCAGTGTCACCCACGGGCTCCTATTGCCACCCCCAGAGTCCCCGGCGTCACCCACGGTCAACCCCAAGGTGCCCGGCACCCAACCGGCATCACCAGTGCTGAGGACACCAGGGTCACCTGGGAGTCCCCAAAGTCACCTGCAGGTCTCTATTGTCACCCATGGGTCCCTATTGTCACTCATGAAGTTCCCAGTGTCACCTGTGGGCTCCTATTGCCACCCTCAGAGTCCCCGTCGCCACCCACGGTCAACCCCAAGGTGCCCGGCACCCAACCGGCATCACCAGTGCTGGGGACACCAGGGTCACCTGGGGGTCCCCAGAGACACCTGCAGGTCCCTATTGTCACCCATGTGTCCCTCTTGTCACCCATGTGATCCTCGGTGTCACCCAAGGGTCCCCAGGGTCACCCACGGTCTCCTATTGTCACCCCCAGAGTCCCCGGCGTCACCCACGGTCAACCCCAAGGTGCCCATCGCTAGGGACACTGGGGTCACCACAGGTCCTCAGGGACACCCACAGGGTCCCTGGTGTCACCCACGGGGACCCCAGTGTCATCCATGAGGCTCCCAGTGTCACCCAGGGGTCCCCAGGGTCACCCGCGGGCTCCTATTGTCACCCGCAGAGTCCCCGGCGTCACCCACGGTCAACCCCAAGGTGCCCGGCACCCAACCGGTATCACCAGTGCTGGGGACACCAGGGTCACCTGGGGGTCCCCAGAGTCACCTGCAGGTCTCTATTGTCACCCATGGGTCCCTATTGTCACTCATGAAGTTCCCAGTGTCACCCGTGGGCTCCTATTGCCACCCCCAGAGTCCCCGGCGTCACCCACGGTCAACCCCAAGGTGCCCGGCACCCAACCGGTATCACCAGTGCTGGGGACACCAGGGTCACTTGGGGATCCCCAGAGTCACCTGCAGGTCCCTATTGTCACCCATGTGTGCCTATTGTCACCCATGAGGTTCCCAGTGTCACCCACGGGGTCCTCACCGAGCCCCAGAGTCCCATGGTCAACCCCAAGGTGCCCATCGCTAGGGACACTGGGGTCACCACAGGTCCTCAGGGACACCCACGGGGTCCCTGGTGTCACCCACGGGGACCCCAGTGTCATCCATGAGGCTCCCAGTGTCACCCAGGGGTCCCCAGGGTCACCCGCGGGCTCCTATTGTCACCCGCAGAGTCCCCAGCGTCACCCACGGTCAACCCCAAGGTGCCCTGCACCCAACTTGTCTCACCAGTGCTGGGGACATGGGGACACCAGGGTCACCCGGGGGTCCCCAGAGTCACCTACAGGTCCCTATTGTCACCCACGGGGTCCTCATTGAGCCTCAGAGTCCCCATCGTCCCCCATGGTCAACCCCAAGGTGCCCAGCTCTGGGGACACCGGGGTCACCAAGGGTCCCCAGTGTCACTCACATGTCCCAAGAGTCACCCAGGGGGTCCTCATTGAGCCCCAAGGTCCCCAGTGTCACCCCAGGGTCCCCAGTGTCACCCATGGAGACCCAATGAGCCCCAAGGTCCCCAGTGTCACCCCAGGGTCCCCAGTGTCACCCATGGAGACCCAATGAGCCCCAAGATCCCCAGTGTCACCCCAGGGTCCCCATAGGCACCTGTGGAGACCGATGAGCCCAAAGGTCCCCAGTGTCACCCCCAGGGTCCCCATTGTCACCCCCAGGGGGTCCCCAGTGTCACCCATGGAGACCGATGAGCCCAAAGATCCCCAGTGTCACCCCCAGGGGGTCCCCAGTGTCACCCATGGAGACCGATGAGCCACAATGTCCCCAGTGTCACCCCCAGGGTCCCCAGTGTCACCCCCAGGGGGTCCCCAATGTCACCCATGGAGACCCATGAGCCCCAAGGTCCCCAGTGTCACCCCAGGGTCCTCAGTGTCACCCATGGAGACTGATGAGCCCCAATGTCCCCAGTGTCACCCCCAGGGTCCTCATTGTCATCCCAGGGTCCCCAGTGCCACCCATGGAGACCCAATGAGCCCCAGGGTCCCCAGTGTCACTCCCAGGGTGTCCCTGTCCCCTCAGTGTCCCCCGACCTGGCTCCTGGGGGGCCGCGCGTCCCCTCTTGCGCTGCCCCCCCTTGTCCTCGCCCTCGCTCGAGCTGCTCCTGGCCTTGGCTCCTGGGGACAACAGGGGACATCGGGGGGTCAGGGGACACCACGCCCCCCACCCAGTGTCCCCATCACTCCTCAGTGTCCCCATCACCCCCCCAGTGTCCCCATCACCCCCCAGTGTCCCCATCACTCCTCAGTGTCCCCATCACCCCTCAGTGTCCCCATCACCCCCCCAGTGTCCCTATCACCCCCCCAGTGTCCCCATCACCCCCCCAGTGTCCCCATCACCCCTCAGTGTCCCCATCGCCCCCCCCAGTGTCCCGATCACCCCCCCAGTGTCCCCATCACCCCCCCAGTGTCCCCATCACCCCTCAGTGTCCCCATCGCCCCCCCCAGTGTCCCCATCACCCCCCCAGTGTCCCCATCACCCCCCCAGTGTCCCCATCACTCCTCAGTGTCCCCATCACCCCCAGTGTCCCCATCACCCCCCTCAGTGTCCCCATCACCCCCCAGTGTCCCCATCACCCCCCAGTGTCCCCATCCCCTCCAGTGTCCCCATCACCCCCCTCAGTGTCCCCATCACCCCCCTCAGTGTCCCCATCACCCCCCAGTGTCCCCATCATCCCCAATGTCCCCGTCACCCCCCAGTGTCCCTGTCACCCCCCCAGTGTCCCCATCACCCCCCAGGGTCCCTGTCACCCCCCCAGTGTCCCCATCACCCCTCAGTGTCCCCATCACCCCCCCAGTGTCCCCATCACCTCCCCAGTGTCTCCATCACCCCCCCAGTGTCCCCATCACCCCCAGTGTCCCCATCACCCCCCCAGTGTCCCCATCACCCCCCTCAGTGTCCCCATCACCCCCCAGTGTCCCCATCGCCCCCCCCAGTGTCCCCATCACCCCCCTCAGTGTCCCCATCACCCCTCAGTGTCCCCATCGCCCCCCCCAGTGTCCCCATCACCCCCCCAGTGTCCCCATCACCCCCCCAGTGTCCCCATCACTCCTCAGTGTCCCCATCACCCCCCCAGTGTCCCCATCACCCCCCCAGTGTCCCCATCACTCCTCAGTGTCCCCATCACCCCCCCAGTGTCCCCATCACCCCCCCAGTGTCCCCATCACTCCTCAGTGTCCCCATCACCCCCAGTGTCCCCATCACCCCCCCCCGTGTCCCCATCACCCCCCAGTGTCCCCATCACCCCCCAGTGTCCCCATCCCCTCCAGTGTCCCCATCACCCCCCTCAGTGTCCCCATCACCCCTCAGTGTCCCCATCACCCTGTGTCCCCATCACCCCCCAGTGTCCCCATCCCCCCCAGTGTCCCCATCACCCCCTCAGTGTCCCCATCACCCCCCCAGTGTCCCCATCACCCTCCAGTGTCCCCATCACCCTCTCAGTGTCCCCATCACCCCTCAGTGTCCCCATCACCCCCCTCAGTGTCCCCATCACCCCCCCAGTGTCCCCATCACCCCTCAGTGTCCCCATCACCCCCCCAGTGTCCCCATCACCCCTCAGTGTCCCCATCACACCCCTCAGTGTCCCCATCACCCCTCAGTGTCCCCATCCCCCCCAGTGTCCCCATTCCCTCCAGTGTCCCCATCACCCCTCAGTGTCCCCATCACCCCCCCAGTGTCCCCATCACCCCTCAGTGTCCCCATCACCCCTCAGTGTCCCCATCACCCCCTCAGTGTCCCCATCATCCCCTTACAGTCCCCACCGTGTCCCCAACGTCCCTGCTAGTGTCACCTCCAGTCCATGTCCCCCCCATGTCTACATCCCCTCTGTCCCCCCATGTCCCTGTGTCCCCCTTGTGCCCCCTATATCCCCCATGATGCCACCTCCCGTGTCCTCGTGTCCCCCATGATGCCACCTCCCATGTCCCCCCTGTGTCCCTGTGTCCCTGTGTCCCATATATCCCCTGATGATTTCCCCTCGTGTCCCCATGTCCCCCCTGTGTCCCCCTGTCCCTCCTGTGTCCCCATGTCCCCTCACCG
The DNA here is from genome assembly GCA_033459285.1 of Clamator glandarius. Taxonomy (NCBI): domain Eukaryota; kingdom Metazoa; phylum Chordata; class Aves; order Cuculiformes; family Cuculidae; genus Clamator; species Clamator glandarius. The sequence continues at coordinate 37,473 of JAUNZM010002725.1, read as the reverse complement.
TGCCCCCACGCCCCCTCCCCGTGTCCCCATGTCCCCGTGTCACTTCACCGTGTCCCCTCCCCATGTCCCCTCCCCGTGTCCCCATGTCCCTGTGTCCCCTCACTGTGTCCCTGTGTCCCCTCTCCGTCTCCCCATGTCCCTGTGTCCCCATGTCCCTGTGTCCCCATGTCCCTGTGTCCCCTCGTCGTGTCCTTGCGTCCCCTCCCCGTGTGCCCATGTCCCCGTGTCCCCTCCCCGTGTCCCCTCCCCATGGCTGTGTCCGTGTTCTCGTGTCCCCTCCCCGTGGCTGTGCCCGTGTCACCGTGTCCCCGCGTCCCCTCCCCGTGTCCCCTCACCCCCTCCCCACGGCTGTGCCCGTGTCACCGTGTCCCCACGTCCCCTCCCCGTGTCCCCGTGCCCCCTCCCTGTGGCTGTGCCCATGTCCCCGTGTCCCCTCACCGTGTCCCCTCCCCATGCCTGTGCCTGTGTCCCCATGTCCCCGCCTCGTGTCCCCATGTCCCCGTGTCCCCTCCCCATGTCCCCATGTCCCCGCGTCCCCTCCCCGTGTCCCCATGTCCCCGTGCCCCCTCCCCGTGTCCCTGTGTCCCCTCACCGTGTCCCCTCACCGTGTCCCCGTGTCCCTATGTCCCCATGTCCCCTCACCGTGTCCCCATGTCCCCTCCACATGGCTGTGCCCGTGTCCCCTCACCGTGTCCCCGTGTCCCCTCACCGTGTGCCCGTGTCCCCTCACCGTGTCCCCGCGTCCCCTCACCATGTCCCCGCGTCCCCTCCCCGTGGCTGTGCCCGTGTCCCCTCCCCATGTCCCCGTGTCCCCTCACCGTGTCCCCGTGTCCCCTCACCGCATCCCCTCCCCGTGGCTGTGCCCGTGTCCCTGTGTCCCCTCACCGTGTCCCCGTCTCCCCTCCCCATATCCCCGTGTCCCCGCGTCCCCTCCCCGTGTCCCCGTCTTCCCTCACCGTGTCCCTGTGTCCCCTCCCCGTGTCCCCTCCCTGTGGCTGTGTCCGTGTCCCCGTGTCCCCGTGTCCCCTCACCGTGTCCCCGCGTCCCCTCCCCGTGGCTGTGCCCGTGTCCCCGTGTCCCCTCACCGTGTCCCCTCCCCGTGGCTGTGCCCGTGTCCCCGTGTCCCCTCCCCGTGTCCCCGCGTCCCCTCCCCGTGGCTGTGCCCGTGTCCCCGTGTCCCCTCACCGTGTCCCCGCGTCCCCTCCCCGTGGCTGTGCCCGTGTCCCCTCACCGTGTCCCCGTGTCCCCTCCCCGTGGCTGTGCCCGTGTCCCCGTGTCCCCTCCCCGTGTCCCCCGTGTCCCCTCACCGTGTCCCCGCGTCCCCTCCCCGTGGCTGTGCCCGTGTCCCCGTGTCCCCTCCCCGTGTCCCCGTGTCCCCTCACCGTGTCCCCGCGTCCCCTCCCCGTGGCTGTGCCCGTGTCCCCGTGTCCCCTCATCGTGTCCCCGCGTCCCCTCCCCGTGGCTGTGCCCGTGTCCCCGTGTCCCCTCACCGTGTCCCCGTGTCCCCTCACCGTGTCCCCGCGTCCCCTCCCCGTGGCTGTGCCCGTGTCCCCCGTGTCCCCCTCCCCGTGTCCCCGTGTCCCCTCACCGTGTCCCCGCGTCCCCTCCCCGTGGCTGTGCCCGTGTCCCCCCCTTGACGTGCCGCACGCCCATCTCCAGGGCCAGGAAGGTGACGATCCCGGCCAGCACCCATGTCCCCACGGCCAGCGTCCGCGCGTGCTCCTCGCCTGGGGACAGGGACGCGGTGACACTCGACCCCCCACTGTCCCCTAACGGCAACCCCTGTCCCCTCCTCGTTGTCCCCATCTCCATTGGGGACCCTCTTGCCCCCCCCCCCCCCCCCCAGGGTCCCTGTCCCCCATGGGTCCCTCTTGCCCCCCATCCCTTGTCCCCCCTGCAGTGTCCCTGTCCCCCCTCATTGTCCCCAATGGGACCCCCCCGTCCCCTCCTGTCCCCGTTCCTCCCTCCAGTGTCCCCATCAACCCCCAATGTCCCCAGTGGGACCCTCCGTGCCCTCCACATTGTCCCCTTCTCCCTTGGCCCCTTGACCCCCCCCCCCATTGTCCCCAATGGGACCCCCCATCCCCTCCTCCCTGTCCCCTTCTCCCTTGGGGTCCCCCTTGTCCCCGTCCCCCCCTCCAGTGTCCCCAATGGGACCCCCTGTCCCCTCCACATTGTCCCCGTCTCCCTTGGGGTCCCCCTTGTCCCCGTCCCCCCCTCCAGTGTCCCCAATGGGACCCCCTGTCCCCTCCACATTGTCCCCGTCTCCCTTGGGGTCCCCCTTGTCCCCGTCCCCCCCTCCAGTGTCCCCAATGAGACCCCCTGTCCCCCCCCTCATTGTCCCCAATGGGACCCCCCGTCTCCTCCACATTGTCCCCGTCTCCCTTGGGGTCCCCCTTGTCCCCGTCCCCCCCTCCAGTGTCCCCAATGGGACCCCCTGTCCCCTCCACATTGTCCCCGTCTCCCTTGGGGTCCCCCTTGTCCCCGTCCCCCCCTCCAGTGTCCCCAATGAGACCCCCTGTCCCCTCCTCCCTGTCCCCCTCTCCCTTGGGGTCCCCCTTGTCCCCCCCCTCATTGTCCCCAATGGGACCCCCCGTCTCCTCCACATTGTCCCCGTCTCCCTTGGGGTCCCCCTTGTCCCCGTCCCCCCCTCAGTGTCCCCAGTGGGACCCCTTGTCCCCTCCACATTGTCCCTCTCTCCCTTGGGGTCCCCCTTGCCCCTTCCCCCCCCCCCATTGTCCCCAATGGGACCCCCCGTCCCCTCCTCCCTGTCCCCCTCTCCCTTGGGGTCCCCCTTGTCCCTGTCCCCAGTGTCCCCAACGAGATCCCCTGTCCCTTGGGATCCCCCTTGTCCCCGCCCCTCCCTCCAGTGTCCCTGTCCCCCCAACATTGTCCCCAATGGGACCCCCCCGTCCCCTCCACATTGTCCCCCTCTCCCTTGGGGTCCCCCTTGTCCCTGCTCCCCCCTCCAGTGTCCCCAATGGGATCCTCTGTCCCCTCCACATTGTCCCCCTGTCCCTTGGGGTCCCCCTCGTCCCCCTCCAGTGTCCCTGTCGTCCCCCCCCCCCCCAGTGTCCCCATCCCCACTGGGGTCCCTCTTGTCCCCCCCCCAGTGTCCCCATTCCCACTGGGGTCCCTCTTGTCCCCCCCCCCCAGTGTCCCCATTCCCACTGAGACCCCTTGTCCCCCCATCCCTATCCCCCCTCCAGTGTCCCCGTCCCCCACCAGTGTCCCTGTCACCCCCAGTGTCCCTGTCACACCCCAGTGTCCCCGTCCCCCTCCAGTGTCCCCGTCCACCCATCCCTGTCCCCCCCGAGTGTCCCTGTCACCCCCGAGTGTCCCTGTCCCCCCACCTCTGTCCCCCACCAGTGTCCCCGTCGCCCTCTGGTGACCCTGTCACCCCCAGTGTCCCTGTCCCCCCATCCCTGTCCCCCCCAGTGTCCCCGTCCCCCCATCCCTGTCCCCCCCAGTGTCCCTATCCCCCCTCCAGTGTCCCCGTCCCCCTCCAGTGTCCTTGTCACCCCATCCCTGTCACCCCCCAGTGTCCCCGTCCCCCCACAGTCCCCCTGTCACCCCCCAGTGTCCCCCATCGGTGTCCCTGTCCCCCTTCAGTGTCCCTGCCCCACCCAGTGTCCCTGTCCCCCCATCCCTGTCACCCCCCATTGCCCCTGTCCCCCCATCCCTGTCACCCCCCAATGTCCCTGTCCCCCATCCCTGTCACCCTCCCCAGTGTCCCTGTCCCCCCTCCAGTGGCCCCGTCTCCCCACAGTGTCCCTATTCCTCTTCCAGTGTCCCTGTCACCCCTCCAGTGTCCTTGTCCCCCCACCCCTGTCCCCCCCCAGCGTCCCTGTCACCCCCCAGTGTCCCCCCCCCAGTGTCCCTGCCCCCCTCAGTGTCCCTGTCCCCCCATCCCTGTCCCCAATTCCTCCAGTGTCCCTGTCCCCCCATCCCTGTCACCCACCAGTGTCCCCGTCCCCCCAGTGTCCCTGTCACCCCCCAGTGTCCCTGCCCCCCCATCCTTGTCCCCCACCAGTGTCCCTGTCACCCCCCAGTGTCCCCCCCCAGTGTCCCTGCCCCCCCCAGCGTCCCTGCTCCCCCATCCCTGTCCCTGTCCCCTCACAGTGTCCCTGTCAGCCCCCAGTGTCCATGCTCCCCCAATGTCCCTGTCCCCCATCCCTGTCCCTGTGCCCCCCCAGTGTCCCTGTTACCCACCAGCGTCCCCGTCCCTCCACAGTGTCCCTGTCACCCCACAGTGTCCCCCTCCAGTGTCCCTGTCCCCCATCCCTGTCCCTGTCCCCTCACAGTGTCCCTGTCACCCCCCAGTGTCCCTGTCACCCTCCAGTGTCCCTGTCACCCCCCAGTGTCCCTGTCCCCCATCCCTGTCCCTGTCCCCTCACAGTGTCCCTGTCCCCTCACAGTGTCCCTGTCACCCCCCAGTGTCCCTGTCCCCCATCCCTGTCCCTGTGGCCCCCCAGTGTCCCTGCCCCCCCCAGTGTCCCTGTCACCCACCAGCGTCCCTGTCCCCCCACAGAGTCCCTGTCACCCCTCAGTGTCACCCCCCAGTGTCCCTGTCCCCCATCCCTGTCCCTGTGGCCCCCCAGTGTCCCTGCCCCCCCCAGTGTCCCTGTCACCCACCAGCGTCCCTGTCCCCCCACAGAGTCCCTGTCACCCCTCAGTGTCACCCCCCAGTGTCCCTGTCCCCCATCCCTGTCCCTGTGGCCCCCCAGTGTCCCTGCCCCCCCCAGTGTCCCTGTCACCCACCAGCGTCCCTGTCCCCCCACAGAGTCCCTGTCACCCCTCAGTGTCACCCCCCAGTGTCCCTGTCCCCCATCCCTGTCCCTGTGCCCCCCCAGTGTCCCTGCCCCCCCCAGTGTCCCTGTCACCCACCAGCGTCCCTGTCCCCCCACAGAGTCCCTGTCCCCTCACAGTGTCCCTGTCACCCACCAGCGTCCCTGTCCCCCCACAGAGTCCCTGTCACCCCTCAGTGTCACCCCCCAGTGTCCCTGTCCCCCATCCCTGTCCCTGTGCCCCCCCAGTGTCCCTGCCCCCCCCAGTGTCCCTGTCACCCACCAGCGTCCCTGTCCCCCCACAGAGTCCCTGTCACCCCTCAGTGTCATCCCCCAGTGTCCCTGTCCCCCTCCAGTGTCCCTGTCCCCCATCCCTGTCCCTGTGGCCCCCCAGTGTCCCTGCCCCCCCCAGTGTCCCTGTCACCCACCAGCGTCCCTGTCCCCCCACAGAGTCCCTGTCCCCCCACAGTGTCCCTGTCACCCACCAGCGTCCCTGTCCCCCCACAGAGTCCCTGTCACCCCTCAGTGTCACCCCCCAGTGTCCCTGTCCCCCATCCCTGTCCCTGTGCCCCCCCAGTGTCCCTGCCACCCACCAGTGTCCCTGTCCCCCCATCCCTGTCACCCCTCAGTATCCCCCCCCCCCCCCAGCGTCCCCGTGTCCCCACCGTGCGAGTGCCCGTGCCCTGGTGACTCCCGGTAGCCGCCGCCGGTCTCCTGGTAGCCACCGTCGCCGTGGGGCGCTGCGGAGTGGGGTGGGGGTGAAAACAACCGAGCGGCCGGTGACGTCCCCGCCGTCCCCAAGGGAGGGGACACGGGGGGGGGGGGGGGGGGACACACACGTTGTCATTGTCACCCACCCAGGGCGTGCGGGATGAGGTGCAGGAAGGCGTCTCCCAGCAGGGCCCCCGCGGCGAAGCTCAAGAGCAGCTTGAGCAGCGCCTGGTGCCGAGGGGCGTTCGACTCCACCGGGATGAGGAAAAGCACCAGGTAGGGAGCCGCGCTGATCACCCCCGTGGCCAACAGCGTCTGCGGGGACACCCAGGGGACACCCAAGGGACACCGAGACGCGTCGCACGGAGAGACACACACACACCCCCCCCACCACCACCAAACAACCCCCCGACCCTGAGCACGAGGAGGAGGAGGAGACGCCGGCGTTGGGGGGGAAACTCACCTGTAACCACAGAGTCACCGTGTCCGGAGAGGAGCGAGAGGGACCGCGGCCAAGCCCCTCGTGCGAGGGGCCGTGGCGGAGGTCCTCGTGCGAGGGGCCGTGGTGGGGATCCTTGTGTGAGTGACCATGGCTGTGGTAGAGGTCTTCGTGCGAGTGACCGTGGTGGGGATCCTTGTGTGAGTGACCGTGGTAGACGTCCTCGTGCGAGTGGCCGTGGTAGAGATCCTCGTGCGAGTGGCCGTGGTAGAGATCCTCGTGCGAGTGGCCGTGGCCACGGTGGGGATCCTGGTGCGAGTGGCCGTGGTAGAGATCCTCGTGCGAGTGACCGTGGCCGTGGTAGAGATCCTCGTGCGAGTGGCCGTGGCCGTGGTAGAGATCCTCGTGCGAGTGGCCACGGTGGGGATCCTCGTGCGAGTGGCCATGGCCGTGGTAGAGATCCTCGTGCGAGTGGCCGTGGCCCTCGTGCGCAGCGCCAGGCACCAGCAGCAGGCTGAGCGCCGTCATGGCGGCAACGGCAGCGCCGAGGCCTCGTGTCCTCGGGGCCATCGTCATCGCAGCGGGGGGGACGGCGGCGTCACCAGCGGCTCCTGCACAGAGAGGGAGGGATGAGGGGCCAGAGCAGCCCTGATGGCTCCTTGAGGGGGGAAACCATAGAGTCCGAGCCCAGAGTGGGACCCCATAAGTGCCATAGAGTGGGGAAATAGAGGGCTAGAGAAGCCATACCACAGAGTTCGAGGGGATAGAGCGGCACCAGCCACGCCGACCATAGAGACAAAGGGATGAGGGTCCAGAGTGGCCCTGATGGCTCCTTGAGAGGGGAAACCATAGAGTCTGAGCCCAGAGGGGAACCTCAGAAGTGCCATAGAGTGGGGAGATGGGGGGCTAGAGAGGCCATACCACAGAGTTCGAGGGGATAGAGTGGCACCAGCCACGCCGACCATAGAGACAAAGAGATGAGGGTCCAGAGTGGCCCTGATGGCTCCTTGAGAGGGGAAACCATAGAGTCCGAGCCCAGAGTGGGACCCCATAAGTGCCATAGAGTGGGGAAATAGAGAGCTAGAGAAGCCATACCACAGAGTTCGAGGGGATAGAGCGGCACCAGCCACGCCGACCATAGAGACAAAGGGATGAGGGTCCAGAGTGGCCCTGATGGCTCCTTGAGGGGGGAAACCATAGAGTCCGAGCCCAGAGTGGGACGCCATAAGTGCCATAGAGTGGGGAGATGGGGGGCTAGAGAGGCCATACCACAGAGTTCGAGGGGATAGAGCGGCACCAGCCACGCCGACCATAGAGACAAAGGGATGAGGGTCCAGAGTGGCCCTGATGGCTCCTTGAGAGGGGAAACCATAGAGTCCGAGCCCAGAGTGGGACCCCATAAGTGCCATAGAGTGGGGAGATGGGGGGCTAGAGAGGCCATACCACAGAGTTCGAGGGGATAGAGCGGCACCAGCCACGCCGACCATAGAGACAAAGGGATGAGTGACCAGAGCGGCCCTGATGGCTCCTTGAGCGGGGAAACCATAGAGTCCGAGACCAGAGTGGGACGCCATAAGTGCCATAGAGTGGGGAGATGGGGGGCTAGAGAGGCCAAACCACAGAGTTCGAGGGGATAGAGCGGCACCAGCCACGCCGACCATAGAGACAAAGGGATGAGGGTCCAGAGTGGCCCTGATGGCTCCTTGAGAGGGGAAACCATAGAGTCTGAGCCCAGAGGGGAACCTCAGAAGTGCCATAGAGTGGGGAGATAGGAGGCTAGAGTGGTCATACCACAGAGTTCGAGGGGATAGAGCGGCACCAGCCACGCCTACCATAGAGAGGGAGGGATGAGGGTCCAGAGAGGCCCTGATGGCTCCTTGAGGGGGGGAAACCATAGAGTCTGAGCCCAGAGGGGGGCCTCAGAAGTGCTATAGAGTGGGGCGATGGGGGGGCTAGAGAGGCCATACCACAGAGTTCGAGGGATAGAGCGGCACCAGCCGCGCCTACCATAGAGACAAAGGGATGAGGGTCCAGAGTGGCCCTGATGGCTCCTTGAGCGGGAAAACCATAGAGTCCGAGCCCAGAGTGGGACCTCAGAAGTGCCATAGAGTGGGGAGATAGGAGGCTAGAGTGGTCATACCACAGAGTTCGAGGGGATAGAGCGGCACCAGCCACGCCTACCATAGAGAGGGAGGGATGAGGGTCCAGAGAGGCCCTGATGGCTCCTTGAGGGGGGAAACCATAGAGTCCAGGCCCAGAGTGGGGCCTCAGAAGTGCCATAGAGTGGGGATATGGGGGGCTAGAGAGGCCATACCACAGAGTTCGAGGGGGGATAGAGCGGCACCAGCCGCGCCTACCATAGAGACAAAGGGATGAGGGTCCAGAGTGGCCCTGATGGCTCCTTGAGGGGGGAAACCATAGAGTCTGAACCCAGAGTGGGGCCTCAGAAGTGCCATAGAGTGGGGACATGGGGGGCTAGAGAGACCATACCACAGAGTTTGATGGGATAGAGCGGCACCAGCCACACCTACCATAGAGAGGAAGGCGTGAGCGAACAGTGACCCCAGTGTTGCAAACCATAAAGACAAGAGACCAGAGTGGAGCCACAGAGGTGCCACAGAGTGGGGAGATGGGGGACCAGAGCGGCATGAGGGGGCTGGATCATAGATGTGAAGGAAAAATAGAGAGGCACCAACCATAAACAGAAAGGGATGAGGGTCCAGTGCAGCCCTGATGGCTCCTGAGGCGGGGGAACCATGGAGTCCGAGCCCAGAGTGGGGCCTCAAAGGTGCCATGGATTGGAACGATGTGGGGCTAGAGTGGCCGTACCACAGAGCTCGAGGGGATAGAGCGGCACCAAGCAGTCCTACCACAGAGACAAAGGGATGAGGGTCCAGAGCAGCCCCGAGGGCTCCCAGGGGAGGAAACCATAGAGATGGACACCAGAGTGGAAGTCAGGACTACCACAGAGTGGGGAGATAGGGGGTCTAGAGTGGCCCCACCATAGAGATACAGGGGCTAGAGCGACACCAAGCAGCCCTACCAGAGGGGAAGGGATGAGGGTCCAGACCAGCCCCCACCCCGGCACCATCGAGATGGGGAGAAGCAGCCAGAGTGCCCCCCTTGCCCCCCCCCCCAGCATCATAGAGAGAAAGGGCTGAGAGTCCCCCAGGCACCACAGACACGAGGACGAGAGTCCAGAGCGCCCCCCCTCCACTCCCGGGCACCATCGAGACGGGGCTGACGCAGCCAGATTGCCCCCCCCCCCCACCCCAGCACCACAGAGGGGAAGGGGCGAGGGTCCAGAGCGACCCCCCCCCCCCCAACAAAGGGCAGCGGGGCCATAAAGTAAGAGGGGGATTCCCTGGGAGAGGTAGAGCGGCCGCGTCCCGCAGCGGGAGCCGCTCTGGCCGCCTCTCGGTGCCCCGGGGGGTCTCACCGGCTCCTCTCCCGCCGCCTCCGGCCCCGACGTGGCAGCGCCGCCCCGCAAACCTCGCGAGATCTCGGCGGGGGCGGGGGAAACCGGAAACGGGAGACGCCGCCGCCGCCATCTTGGGAGCGGGCAGGTTAAGGGCAGGCGAGGCGGGAAGCGGAGGGGGCGGAAGCGAGTGAAGGCTGCGCCGCCATCTTGAAAGCGGGCACGTTGAGGGCAAGGGCCTAAGCGCGGGCGGAAGCGGCTGAAGGCGACGCCGCCGCCATCTTGGAATCAGGCGCCCTGAGGGTGCGAGGGGAGGCGCGGGCGGAACGCCGCCATGTTGGAATCGGGCAGGTCGAGGGCAGGGTTGTTGGAATGGAGGGGGGGGGGGGTGGTGCTGGTGCGCTGCGCCGCGGGGCATTGTGGGAGCGCGCGGGGCATTGTGGGAGCGCGGGCGGCGGCGGCCGGAGCGGAGCCCCGGGACCGGGGGGGGGGGGGGGCGGGGGGCGGAGAGAGGAGCCCCCCCGGCACCGCGGGATGGGAGACAGCGACCGCGGTCAGTGGGGAGGGGGGCTCAGGGGTAGGGGGGGGCCCTGAGGTGGAAACGGGGGTGCTGGGGGGGGGGGGAGTCGTGGGTTTGAGGGGTTTGAGGGGCCTGGGAGCAGCTGAGGTGGATTTAGGGGGGGCCTGAAAGGGGGGGGGTCGTGGATTTGGGGGTCTTTGAGGGGATGGGGAAGCTGAATTAGAAGTGGGGGGGTCCTGAGGTGGAAAGGGAGGGGCTGGGGGGGGGGGGCCTGAGGGGGGAGATCGTGGGTTTTGGGGGGCTCTGAGGGAATGAGGGGGGCTGGAGTGGAAAGGGGGGTGCTGAGGGGAGATTGCGGGGTTGGGGGGGGCTTGACGGGCTGGGGGGGCTTAGGTAGAAAGGTGGGGGGCTGAGGGGAGAGGTAGTAGGTTTGGGGGGGCTTGAGGGGCTGGGAGGGGGGGGCCTGAAGGGGTGAGGGGGCTTGTGGGGGGGACTGAGATAGAATTGGGGGGTCCTGGGGGAGAAGGGGGGGGCTGAGGGGGGGGAGTTGTGGGTTTGAGGGGCCTGAAGGGATGAAGAAAGCTTGAGGGGGGAGGGGGTCGTCGGTTTGGGGGGCCCCAAGGGGCTGGGGGGGGGTCCTGAGGTGGAAAGGTGGAGGTTGAGGGGGGGGGTCATGGTTTTGGGGGGACCTGAAGGGTTGGGGGGATGTTGAGGTAGGATGAGGGGGGGCTGAGGTGGAAAGGAGGGGGCTGAGGGTGGGGGTTGTGGGTTTGGGGGGGTCCTGGAGTGGAAAAGGGGAGCTGGGGGGGGGGGGTCATGAGTTTAGGGAGGCTTGAGGGGCTGGGGGGGGGCCTGAGGGGGGAGATCGTGGGTTTTGGGGGGCTCTGAGGGAATTGAGGGGGGCTGGAGTGGAAAGGGGGGTGCTGAGGGGAGATTGTGCGGTTGGGGGGGGCTTAGGTAGAAAGGTGGGGGGCTGAGGGGGGAGGTAGTAGGTTTGGGGGGGCTTGAGGGGCTGGGAGGGGGGGCCTGAAGGGGTGAGGGGGATGTTGAGGTAGGATGAGGGGGGGCTGAGGTGGAAAGGAGGGGGCTGAGGGGGGGTTGTGGGTTTGGGGGGGGTCCTGGAGTGGAAAAGGGGTTCTGGGGGGGGGTCATGAGTTTAGGGAGGCTTGAGGGGCTGGGGGGGGGCCTGAGGGGGGAGATCGTGGGTTTTGGGGGGCTCTGAGGGAATGAGGGGGCCTGGAGTGGAAAGGGGGGTGCTGAGGGGAGATTGCGGGGTTGGGGGGGGCTTAGGTAGAAAGGTGGGGGGCTGAGGGGAGAGGTAGTAGGTTGGGGGGGGCTTGAGGGGCTGGGAGGGGGGGGGCCTGAAGGGGTGAGGGGGCTTGCGGGGGTGACTGAGATAGAATTGGGGGGGTCCTGGGGTAGAAGGGGGGGGCTGAGGGGGGGGGAGTTGTGGGTTTGAGGGGCCTGAAGGGATGAAGAAAGCTTGAGGGGGGAGGGGGGTGGTCGGTTTGGGGGGCCCCAAGGGGCTGGGGGGGGGTCCTGAGGTGGAAAGGTGGAGGTTGAGGGGGGGGGTGTCATGGTTTTGGGGGGACCTGAAGGGTTGGGGGGGATGTTGAGGTAGGATGAGGGGGGGCTGAGGTGGAAAGGAGGGGGCTGAGGGTGGGGGTTGTGGGTTTGGGGGGGTCCTGGAGTGGAAAAGGGGAGCTGGGGGGGGGGGTCATGAGTTTAGGGAGGCTTGAGGGGCTGGGGGGGGGCCTGAGGGGGGAGATCGTGGGTTTTGGGGGGCTCTGAGGGAATTGAGGGGGGCTGGAGTGGAAAAGGGGGTGCTGAGGGGAGATTGCGGGGTTGGGGGGGGCTTAGGTAGAAAGGTGGGGGGCTGAGGGGGGAGGTAGTAGGTTTGGGGGGGCTTGAGGGGCTGGGAGGGGGGGCCTGAAGGGGTGAGGGGGATGTTGAGGTAGGATGAGGGGGGGCTGAGGTGGAAAGGAGGGGGCTGAGGGTGGGGGTTGCGGGTTTGGGGGGGTCCTGGAGTGGAAAAGGGGTTCTTGGGGGGGGGGGGTGTCATGAGTTTAGGGAGGCTTGAGGGGCTGGGGGGGGGCCTGAGGGGGGAGATCGTGGGTTTTGGGGGGCTCTGAGGGAATTGAGGGGGGCTGGAGTGGAAAGGGGGGTGCTGAGGGGAGATTGCGGGGTTGGGGGGGGGCTTAGGTAGAAAGGTGGGGGGCTGAGGGGGGAGGTAGTAGGTTTGGGGGGGCTTGAGGGGCTGGGAGGGGGGGGCCTGAAGGGGTGAGGGGGCTTGCGGGGGGGACTGAGATAGAATTGGGGGGGTCCTGGGGGAGAAGGGGGGGGGAGTTGTGGGTTTGAGGGGCCTGAAGGGATGAAGAAAGCTTGAGGGGGGAGGGGGTCGTCGGTTTGGGGGGCCCCAAGAGGCTGGGGGGGGGTCCTGAGGTGGAAAGGTGGAGGGTGAGGGGGGGGGTCATGGTTTTGGGGGGACCTGAAGGGTTGGGGGGATGTTGAGGTAGGATGAGGGGGGGCTGAGGTGGAAAGGAGGGGGCTGAGGGTGGGGGTTGTGGGTTTGGGGGTGTCCTGGAGTGGAAAAGGGGAGCTGGGGGGGGGGGTCATGAGTTTAGGGAGGCTTGAGGGGCTGGGGGGGGGCCTGAGGGGGGAGATCGTGGGTTTTGGGGGGCTCTGAGGGAATTGAGGGGGGCTGGAGTGGAAAGGGGGGTGCTGAGGGGAGATTGTGCGGTTGGGGGGGGCTTAGGTAGAAAGGTGGGGGGCTGAGGGGGGAGGTAGTAGGTTTGGGGGGGCTTGAGGGGCTGGGAGGGGGGGCCTGAAGGGGTGAGGGGGATGTTGAGGTAGGATGAGGGGGGGCTGAGGTGGAAAGGAGGGGGCTGAGGGTGGGGGTTGCGGGTTTGGGGGGGTCCTGGAGTGGAAAAGGGGTTCTTGGGGGTGGGGTGTCATGAGTTTAGGGAGGCTTGAGGGGCTGGGGGGGGGCCTGAGGGGGGAGATCGTGGGTTTTGGGGGGCTCTGAGGGAATTGAGGGGGGCTGGAGTGGAAAGGGGGGTGCTGAGGGGAGATTGCGGGGTTGGGGGGGGCTTAGGTAGAAAGGTGGGGGGCTGAGGGGGGAGGTAGTAGGTTTGGGGGGGCTTGAGGGGCTGGGAGGGAGGGGCCTGAAGGGGTGAGGGGGCTTGCGGGGGGGACTGAGATAGAATTGGGGGGGTCCTGGGGGAGAAGGGGGGGGCTGAGGAGGGGGAGTTGTGGGTTTGAGGGGCCTGAAGGGATGAAGAAAGCTTGAGGGGGGAGGGGGTCGTCGGTTTGGGGGGCCCCAAGGGGCTGGGGGGGGGTCCTGAGGTGGAAAGGTGGAGGTTGAGGGGGGGGGTGTCATGGTTTTGGGGAGACCTGAAGGGTTGGGGGGCATGTTGAGGTAGGATGAGGGGGGGCTGAGGTGGAAAGGAGGGGGCTGAGAGGGGGTTGTGGGTTTGGGGGGGTCCTGGAGTGGAAAAGGGGAGCTGGGGGGGGGGGTCATGAGTTTAGGGAGGCTTGAGGGGCTGGGGGGGGGCCTGAGGGGGGAGATCGTGGGTTTGGGGGGGCTCTGAGGGAATGAGGGGGGCTGGAGTGGAAAGGGAGGTGCTGAGGGGAGATTGCGGGGTTGGGGGGGCGTTATGGGGCTGGGGGGGCATGAGCTGAACTTGGGGTGCTGGGGGGGGCTGGGAGGGTTGGGTATGGGTGAAATTAGGGGGGGCCCTGAGGAGATGTTGGGGCTGGTTACGGGTCTGGGGGGGTCACGGGGTGAACTTGGGGGGCTGGTGGGACCTGGGGCTGAACTTGAGGGGCTGGTGGGACCAGGGGCTGAACTTGGGGGGCTGGTGGGACCTGGGTCTGAACTTGAGGGGCTGGTGGGACCTGGGTCTGAACTTGGGGGGCTGGTGGGACCTGGGGCTGAACTTGGGGGGCTGGTGGGACCAGGGGCTGAACTTGGGGGGCTGGTGGGACCAGGGGCTGATCTTGGGGGGCTGGTGGGACCTGGGTCTGAACTTGGGGGGCTGGTGGGACCTGGGGCTGAACTTGAGGGGCTGGTGGGACCTGGGGCTGAACTTGGGGGGCTGGTGGGACCAGAGGCTGAACTTGAGGGGCTGGTGGGACCTGGAGCTGAACTTGAGGGGCTGGTGGGACCAGGGGCTGAACTTGGGGGGCTGGTGGGACCAGGGGCTGAACTTGAGGGGCTGGTGGGACCAGGGGCTGAACTTGAGGGGCTGGTGGGACCTGGAGCTGAACTTGAGGGGCTGGTGGGACCAGGGGCTGAACTTGGGGGGCTGGTGGGACCAGGGGCTGAACTTGAGGGGCTGGTGGGACCTGGAGCTGAACTTGAGGGGCTGGTGGGACCTGGGGCTGAACTTGGGGGGCTGGTGGGACCAGGGGCTGAACTTGAGGGGCTGGTGGGACCTGGAGCTGAACTTGAGGGGCTGGTGGGACCTGGGGCTGAACTTGGGGGGCTGGTGGGACCTGGGGCTGAACTTGAGGGGCTGGTGGGACCTGGAGCTGAACTTGAGGGGCTGGTGGGACCAGGGGCTGAACTTGGGGGGCTGGTGGGACCAGGGGCTGAACTTGAGGGGCTGGTGGGACCTGGAGCTGAACTTGAGGGGCTGGTGGGACCAGGGGCTGAACTTGGGGGGCTGGTGGGACCTGGGGCTGAACTTGGGGGGCTGGTGGGACCTGGGTCTGAACTAGAGGGGCTGGTGGGACCTGGGGCTGAACTTGGGGGGCTGGTGGGACCTGGGGCTGAACTTGAGGGGCTGGTGGGACCTGGGGCTGAACTTGAGGGGCTGGTGGGACCGTGGGGTCCTGGGTTGGAGCAGGGGGGTTGGTTGTGGGTTTGGGGGTCCCTCACGTCCCCCCCCTTCGTGCTGTGCCCCCCCAGATTGCCGGAGCCCCGACAGCTCCTCGCTGAGCGCCTCCCCGGAGCCGGCGCTGCCGCGGGCGGCCATGGCCTCGCTGCCCGGCGCCGCCCTGGGGTCCCCGTTCCCCGTCATCAGCTCCTCCCTGGGCTCCCCGGGGCTACCCAGCGCCCCCCAACTCGCCTACGGCCCCGTCAGCAGCCCCCAGGTGAGGCCCACGTGGGGATGGGGCCCAGCACGGCGCCTCGGGGCGATTCAAGGGGTTTCGGGGGGCGGGGGGGTCACGCGTGGGAGGTGGGACGTGGGTTACGGGTCCCACCAGAGCTTCTCAACTTAATTAAAAGGGTTTTAGGGATGTGGGTGTCACGCGTGGGAGGTGGGACGTGGGTTACGGGTCCCACCAGAGCTTCTCAACTTAATTAAAAGGGTTTTAGGGGTGTGGGGGTCACGCGTGTGAGGTGGGACGTGGGTTACGGGTCCCACCAGAGCTTCTAACGTGATTAAAGGGGTTTCAGGGATGTGGGGGTCACGCGTGTGAGGTGGGACGTGGGTTACGGGTCCCACCAGAGCTTCTCAACGTGATTCAAGGGGTTTCAGGGGTGTGGGGGTCACGCGTGTGAGGTGGGACGTGGGTTACGGGTCCCACCAGAGCTTCTCAACTTAATTAAAAGGGTTTTAGGGGTGTGGGGGTCACGCGTGTGAGGTGGGACGTGGGTTACGGGTCCCACCAGAGCTTCTCAACTTAATTAAAAGGGTTTTAGGGGTGTGGGGGTCACGCGTGGGAGGTGGGACGTGGGTTACGGGTCCCACCAGAGCTTCTCAACTTAATTAAAAGGGTTTTAGGGGTGTGGGGGTCACGCGTGTGAGGTGGGACGTGGGTTACGGGTCCCACCAGAGCTTCTCAATGTGATTCAAGGGGTTTCAGGGATGTGGGGGTCACGCGTGGGAGGTGGGACGTGGGTTACGGGTCCCACCAGAGCTTCTCAACTTAATTAAAAGGGTTTTAGGGGTGTGGGGGTCACGCGTGGGAGGTGGGACGTGGGTTACGGGTCCCACCAGAGCTTCTCAACGTGATTCAAGGGGTTTCAGGGGTGTGGGGGTCACGCGTGGGAGGTGGGACGTGGGTTACGGGTCTCACCAGAGCTTCTCAACTTAATTAAAAGGGTTTTAGGGGTGTGGGGGTCACGCGTGTGAGGTGGGACGTGGGTTACGGGTCCCACCAGAGCTTCTCAAGGTGATTCAAGGGGTTTCAGGGATGTGGGGGTCACGCGTGGGAGGTGGGACGTGGGTTACGGGTCCCACCAGAGCTTCTCAACTTAATTAAAAGGGTTTTAGGGGTGTGGGGGTCACGCGTGGGAGGTGGGTCGTGGGTTACGGGTCCCACCAGAGCTTCTCAACGTGATTCAAGGGGTTTTAGGGGTGTGGGGGTCACGCGTGTGAGGTGGGACGTGGGTTACGGGTCCCACCAGAGCTTCTCAACTTAATTAAAAGGGTTTTAGGGATGTGGGGGTCACACGTGGGACGTGGGACGTGGGGTACGGGTCCCACCAGAGCTTCTAACGTGATTCAAGGGGTTTTAGGGGTGTGGGGGTCACGCGTGGCAGGTGGGACGTGGGTTACAGGTCCCACCAGAGCTTCTCAAGGTGATTCAAGGGGTTTCAGGGATGTGGGGGTCACGCGTGGGAGGTGGGACGTGGGTTACGGGTCCCACCAGAGCTTCTCAACTTAATTAAAAGGGTTTTAGGGATGTGGGGGTCACACGTGGGACGTGGGACGTGGGGTACGGGTCCCACCAGAGCTTCTAACGTGATTCAAGGGGTTTTAGGGGTGTGGGGGTCACGCGTGGCAGGTGGGACGTGGGTTACAGGTCCCACCAGAGCTTCTCAACGTGATTAAAGGGGTTTCAGGGATGTGGGGGTCACGCGTGTGAGGTGGGACGTGGGTTACGGGTCCCACCAGAGCTTCTCAACGTGATTCAAGGGGTTTCAGGGGTGTGGGGGTCACGCGTGGGAGGTGGGACGTGGGTTACGGGTCCCACCAGAGCTTCTCAACTTAATTAAAAGGGTTTTAGGGGTGTGGGGGTCACACGTGGCAGGTGGGACGTGGGTTACGGGTCCCACCAGAGCTTCTCAACTTAATTAAAAGGGTTTTAGGGGTGTGGGGGTCACGCGTGTGAGGTGGGACGTGGGTTACGGGTCCCACCAGAGCTTCTAACGTGATTAAAGGGGTTTTAGGGGTGTGGGGGTCACACGTGGGAGGTGGGACGTGGGTTACGGGTCCCACCAGAGCTTCTAACGTGATTAAAGGGGTTTTAGGGGTGTGGGGGTCACGCGTGGGAGGTGGGACGTGGGTTACGGGTCCCACCAGAGCTTCTCAACGTGATTCAAGGGGTTTCAGGGGTGTGGGGGTCACGCGTGGGAGGAGGGACGTGGGATACAGGTCCCACCAGAGCTTCTCAACGTGATTCAAGGGGTTTCAGGGGTGTGGGGGTCACACGTGTGAGGTGGGACGTGGGTTACGGGTCCCACCAGAGCTTCTCAGCTCGATCCGATGGCTCTGAGGGACGTGGGTTACGGGTCCCACCAGAGCTTCTCGGCTCAATCCGATGGGTCTGAGGGACGTGGGTTACGGGTCCCACCAGAGCTTCTCAGCTCGATCCGATGGCTCTGAGGGACGTGGGTTCTGGGTCCCACCAGAGCTTCTCGGCTCGATCCGATGGCTCTGAGGGACGTGGGTTCTGGGTCCCACCAGAGCTTCTCAGCTCGATCCGATGGCTCTGAGGGACGTGGGTTCTGGGTCCCACCAGAGCTTCTCAGCTCGATCCGATGGCTCTGAGGGACGTGGGTTCTGGGTCCCACCAGAGCTTCTCAGCTCGATCCGATGGGTCTGAGGGACGTGGGTTACGGGTCCCACCAGAGCTTCTCAGCTCGATCCGATGGCTCTGAGGGACGTGGGTTACGGGTCCCACCAGAGCTTCTCGGCTCGATCTGAGGAACGTGGGTTATGGATTCTACCAGAGCTTCTCGGCTCGATCCATTGGGTCTGAGGGACGTGGATTACGGGTCCCACCAGAGCTTCTCAGCTCGATCCAATGGATCTGAGGGACGTGGGTTACGGGTCCCACCAGAGCTTCTCAGCTCGATCCGATGGCTCTGAGGGACGTGGGTTACGGGTCCCACCAGAGCTTCTCGGCTCGATCCAATGGGTCTGAGGGACGTGGGTTCTGGGTCCCACCAGAGCTTCTCAGCTCGATCCGATGGCTCTGAGGGACGTGGGTTACGGGTCCCACCAGAGCTTCTCAGCTCGATCCAATGGGTCTGAGGGACGTGGGTTCTGGGTCCCACCAGAGCTTCTCAGCTCGATCCGATGGCTCTGAGGGACGTGGGTTACGGGTCCCACCAGAGCTTCTCAGCTCGATCCGATGGCTCTGAGGGACGTGGGTTACGGGTCCCACCAGAGCTTCTCGGCTCAATCCGATGGGTCTGAGGGACGTGGGTTACGGGTCCCACCAGAGCTTCTCAGCTCGATCCGATGGCTCTGAGGGACGTGGGTTCTGGGTCCCACCAGAGCTTCTCGGCTCGATCCGATGGCTCTGAGGGACGTGGGTTCTGGGTCCCACCAGAGCTTCTCAGCTCGATCCGATGGCTCTGAGGGACGTGGGTTCTGGGTCCCACCAGAGCTTCTCAGCTCGATCCGATGGCTCTGAGGGACGTGGGTTCTGGGTCCCACCAGAGCTTCTCAGCTCGATCCGATGGGTCTGAGGGACGTGGGTTACGGGTCCCACCAGAGCTTCTCAGCTCGATCCGATGGCTCTGAGGGACGTGGGTTACGGGTCCCACCAGAGCTTCTCGGCTCGATCTGAGGAACGTGGGTTATGGATTCTACCAGAGCTTCTCGGCTCGATCCATTGGGTCTGAGGGACGTGGATTACGGGTCCCACCAGAGCTTCTCAGCTCGATCCAATGGATCTGAGGGACGTGGGTTACGGGTCCCACCAGAGCTTCTCAGCTCGATCCGATGGCTCTGAGGGACGTGGGTTACGGGTCCCACCAGAGCTTCTCGGCTCGATCCAATGGGTCTGAGGGACGTGGGTTCTGGGTCCCACCAGAGCTTCTCAGCTCGATCCGATGGCTCTGAGGGACGTGGGTTACGGGTCCCACCAGAGCTTCTCAGCTCGATCCAATGGGTCTGAGGGACGTGGGTTCTGGGTCCCACCAGAGCTTCTCAGCTCGATCCGATGGCTCTGAGGGACGTGGGTTACGGGTCCCACCAGAGCTTCTCAGCTCGATCCGATGGCTCTGAGGGACGTGGGTTACGGGTCCCACCAGAGCTTCTCAGCTCGATCCGATGGCTCTGAGGGACGTGGGTTACGGGTCCCACCAGAGCTTCTCGGCTCGATCCAATGGGTCTGAGGGACGTGGGTTACGGGTCCCACCAGAGCTTCTTGGCTCGATCCAATGGGTCTGAGGGACGTGGGTTACGGGTCCCACCAGAGCTTCTCGGCTCGATCCGATGGCTCTGAGGGACGTGGGTTCTGGGTCCCACCAGAGCTTCTCGGCTCGATCCGATGGCTCTGAGGGACGTGGGTTACGGGTCCCACCAGAGCTTCTTGGCTCGATCTGAGGAACGTGGGTTATGAATATGAGGTGGGACGTGGGTTACGGGTCCCACCAGAGCTTCTTGGCTCGATCTGAGGAACGTGGGTTATGAATATGAGGTGGGACGTGGGTTACGGGTCCCACCAGAGCTTCTTGGCTTGATCTGAGGAACGTGGGTTATGGATTCTACCAGAGCTTCTCGGCTCGATCCAATGGGTCTGTGGGACGTGGGTTACGGGTCCCACCAGAGCTTCTCGTCTCGATCCGATGGCTCTGAGGGACGTGGGTTATGAATACGAGGTGGGACGTGGGTTACGGGTCCCACCAGAGCTTCTCAGCTCGATCCAATGGATCTGAGGGACGTGGGTTATGAATATGAGTTGGGACGTGGGTTACGGGTCCCACCAGAGCTTCTCGGCTCGATCCGATGGCTCTGAGGGACGTGGGTTCTGGGTCCCACCAGAGCTTCTCAGCTCGATCCGATGGCTCTGAGGGACGTGGGTTACGGGTCCCACCAGAGCTTCTCAGCTCGATCCGATGGCTCTGAGGGACGTGGGTTACGGGTCCCACCAGAGCTTCTCGGCTCGATCCGATGGCTCTGAGGGACGTGGGTTCTGGGTCCCACCAGAGCTTCTCGGCTCGATCCGATGGCTCTGAGGGACGTGGGTTACGGGTCCCACCAGAGCTTCTTGGCTCGATCTGAGGAACGTGGGTTATGAATATGAGGTGGGACGTGGGTTACGGGTCCCACCAGAGCTTCTTGGCTTGATCTGAGGAACGTGGGTTATGGATTCTACCAGAGCTTCTCGGCTCGATCCAATGGGTCTGTGGGACGTGGGTTACGGGTCCCACCAGAGCTTCTCGTCTCGATCCGATGGCTCTGAGGGACGTGGGTTATGAATACGAGGTGGGATGTGGGTTACGGGTCCCACCAGAGCTTCTCAGCTCGATCCAATGGATCTGAGGGACGTGGGTTATGAATATGAGGTGGGACGTGGGTTACGGGTCCCACCAGAGCTTCTCGGCTCGATCCGATGGCTCTGAGGGACGTGGGTTACGGGTCCCACCAGAGCTTCTCGGCTCGATCCGATGGCTCTGAGGGACGTGGGTTACGGGTCCCACCAGAGCTTCTCGGCTCGATCCGATGGCTCTGAGGGACGTGGGTTACGAATACGAGGTGGGACGTGAGTTTTGGATCCCGCCAGCTCTTCCCGTCCGTCCCCGCAGATCAACTCCACCGTGAACCTCTCCGGCCTCCACCCCGTCAGCTCCTCGGACGACGTGAAGCCCCCGCTGGGCATCCGCACGGTCGCCTGCCACCCGCACGGCCCCCCCGGCGCCGGCAAACGCCTCTGTGCCATCTGCGGAGACCGCTCCTCAGGTACCGCCGGCACGGCACCTCCCGGGGGGCCTCTGGACACCTCGGTTCCCCGTGATGGTTCTTGAGGAACATCTAGAGCTTCTTGGGCCGGGGGGTTGGTGGTTCCTGTAGGACACAGGGATGTCTTGGACCTCGGTGAGATCTTCTCAGGAGCTTCTAGAGCTTCTCTGGAGTTCCTGTAGGACACAGGGATGTCTTGGACCTCGGTGAGATCTTCTCAGGAGCTTCTAGAGCTTCTCTGGGGTTCCTGTAGGACACAGGGATGTCTTGGACCTCGGTGAGATCTTCTCAGGAGCTTCTAGAGCTTCTCTGGGGTTCCTGTAGGACACAAGGATGTCTTGGACCTCGGTGAGATCTTCTCAGGAGCTTCTAGAGCTTCTCTGGGGTTCCTGTGGGACACAGGGATGTCTTGGACCTCGGTGAGATCTTCTCAGGAGCTTCTAGAGCTTCTCTGGGGTTCCTGTAGGACACAGGGATGTCTTGGACCTCGGTGAGATCTTCTCAGGAGCTTCTAGAGCTTCTCTGGGGTTCCTGTGGGACACAGGGATGTCTTGGACCTCGGTGAGATCTTCTCAGGAGCTTCTAGAGCTTCTCTGGGGTTCCTGTAGGACACAGGGATGTCTTGGACCTCCGTGAGATCTTCTCAGGAGCTTCTAGAGCTTCTCTGGGGTTCCTGTAGGACACAAGGATGTCTTGGACCTCGGTGAGATCTTCTCAGGAGCTTCTAGAGCTTCTCTGGGGTTCCTGTAGGACACAGGGATGTCTTGGACCTCGGTGAGATCTTCTCAGGAGCTTCTAGAGCTTCTCTGGGGTTCCTGTAGGACACAGGGATGTCTTGGACCTCGGTGAGATCTTCTCAGGAGCTTCTAGAGCTTCTCTGGGGTTCCTGTAGGACACAGGGATGTCTTGGACCTCGGTGAGATCTTCTCAGGAGCTTCTAGAGCTTCTCTGGGGTTCCTGTAGGACACAGGGATGTCTTGGACCTCCGTGAGATCTTCTCAGGAGCTTCTAGAGCTTCTCTGGGGTTCCTGTAGGACACAGGGATGTCTTGGACCTCCGTGAGATCTTCTCAGGAGCATCTGGAGCTTCTCTGGGGTTCCTGTAGGACACAGGGATGTCTTGGACCTCGGTGAGATCTTCTCAGGAGCATCTGGAGCTTCTCTGGGGTTCCTGTGGGACACAGGGATGTCTTGGACCTCCGTGAGATCTTCTCAGGAGCTTCTGGAGCTTCTCTGGGGTTCCTGTAGGACACAGGGATGTCTTGGACCTCCGTGAGATCTTCTCAGGAGCCTCTAGAGCTTCTCTGGGGTTCCTGTAGGACACAGGGATGTCTTGGACCTCAGTGAGATCTTCTCAGGGGCTTCTAGAGCTTCTCTGGGGTTCCTGTAGGACGCAGGGATGTCTTGGACCTCCGTGAGATCTTCTCAGGAGCTTCTAGAGCTTCTCTGGGGTTCCTGTAGGACACAGGGATGTCTTGGACCTCGGTGAGATCTTCTCAGGAGCTTCTGGAGCTTCTCTGGGGTTCCTGTAGGACACAGGGATGTCTTGGACCTCCGTGAGATCTTCTCGGGAGCTTCTAGAGCTTCTCTGGGGTTCCTGTAGGACACAGGGATCTCTTGGACCTCGGTGAGATCTTCTCAGGGGCTTCTAGAGCTTCTCTGGGGTTCCTGTTGGACACAGGGATGTCTTGGACCTCCGTGAGATCTTCTCGGGAGCTTCTAGAGCTTCTCTGGGGTTCCTGTAGGACACAGGGATGTCTTGGACCTCAGTGAGATCTTCTCAGGAGCTTCTAGAGCTTCTCTGGGGTTCCTGTAGGACACAGGGATGTCTTGGACCTCCGTGAGATCTTCTCGGGAGCTTCTAGAGCTTCTCTGGGGTTCCTGTAGGACACAGGGATGTCTTGGACCTCCGTGAGATCTTCTCAGGAGCTTCTAGAGCTTCTCTGGGGTTCCTGTAGGACACAGGGATGTCTTGGACCTCGGTGAGATCTTCTCAGGAGCTTCTAGAGCTTCTCTGGGGTTCCTGTAGGACACAGGGATGTCTTGGACCTCGGTGAGATCTTCTCAGGAGCTTCTAGAGCTTCTCTGGGGTTCCTGTAGGACACAGGGATGTCTTGGACCTCCGTGAGATCTTCTCAGGAGCTTCTAGAGCTTCTCTGGGGTTCCTGTAGGACACAGGGATGACTTGGACCTCGGTGAGATCTACTCAGGGGCTTCTAGAGCTTCTCTGGGGTTCCTGTAGGACACAGGGATGTCTTGGACCTCGGTGAGATCTTCTCAGGAACTTCTAGAGCTTCTCTGGGGTTCCTGTAGGACACAGGGATGTCTTGGACCTCGGTGAGATCTTCTCAGGAGCTTCTAGAGCTTCTCTGGGGTTCCTGTGGGACACAGGGATGTCTTGGACCTCGGTGAGATCTTCTCAGGAGCTTCTAGAGCTTCTCTGGGGTTCCTGTAGGACACAGGGATGTCCTGGACCTCGGTGAGATCTTCTCAGGGGCTTCTAGAGCTTCTCTGGGGTTCCTGTAGGACACAGGGATGTCTTGGACCTCCGTGAGATCTTCTCAGGAGCTTCTAGAGCTTCTCTGGGGATCCTGTAGGACACAGGGATGTCTTGGACCTCCGTGAGATCTTCTCAGGGGCTTCTAGAGCTTCTCTGGGGTTCCTGTAGGACACAGGGATGACTTGGACCTCGGTGAGATCTTCTCAGGAGCTTCTAGAGCTTCTCTGGGGTTCCTGTAGGACACAGGGATCTCTTGGACCTCGGTGAGATCTTCTCAGGAGCTTCTAGAGCTTCTCTGGGGTTCCTGTAAGACACAGGGATGTCTTGGACCTCCGTGAGATCTTCTCAGGAGCTTCTGGAGCTTCTCTGGGGTTCCTGTAGGACACAGGGATCTCTTGGACCTCGGTGAGATCTTCTCAGGAGCTTCTAGAGCTTCTCTGGGGTTCCTGTAGGACACAGGGATGTCGTGGACCTCCGTGAGATCTTCTCGGGAGCTTCTAGAGCTTCTCTGGGGTTCCTGTAAGACACAGGGATGTCTTGGACCTCAGTGAGATCTTCTCGGGAGCTTCTAGAGCTTCTCTGGGGTTCCTGTGGGACACAGGGATGTCCTGGACCTCGGTGAGATCTTCCCAGGAGCTTCTAGAGCTTCTCTGGGGTTCCTGTAGGACACAGGGATGTCTTGGACCTCGGTGAGATCTTCTCAGGAGCTTCTAGAGCTTCTCTGGGGTTCCTGTAGGACACAGGGATGTCTTGGACCTCGGTGAGATCTTCTCAGGAGCTTCTAGAGCTTCTCTGGGGTTCCTGTAGGACACAGGGATGTCTTGGACCTCGGTGAGATCTTCTCGGGAGCTTCTAGAGCTTCTCTGGGGTTCCTGTAGGACACAGGGATGTCTTGGACCTCCGTGAGATCTTCTCAGGGGCTTCTAGAGCTTCTCTGGGGTTCCTGTGGGACAAAGGGATGTCTTGGACCTCGGTGAGATCTTCTCAGGAGCTTCTAGAGCTTCTCTGGGGTTCCTGTAGGACACAGGGATGTCTTGGACCTCGGTGAGATCTTCTCAGGAGCTTCTAGAGCTTCTCTGGGGTTCCTGTAGGACACAGGGATGTCTTGGACCTCGGTGAGATCTTCTCAGGAGCTTCTAGAGCTTCTCTGGGGTTCCTGTAGGACACAGGGATGTCTTGGACCTCGGTGAGATCTTCTCAGGAGCTTCTAGAGCTTCTCTGGGGTTCCTGTAGGACACAGGGATGTCTTGGACCTCCGTGAGATCTTCTCAGGAGCTTCTAGAGCTTCTCTGGGGTTCCTGTAGGACACAAGGATGTCTTGGACCTCGGTGAGATCTTCTCAGGAGCTTCTAGAGCTTCTCTGGGGTTCCTGTAGGACACAGGGATGTCTTGGACCTCGGTGAGATCTTCTCAGGAGCTTCTAGAGCTTCTCTGGGGTTCCTGTGGGACACAGTGATGTCTTGGACCTCGGTGAGATCTTCTCAGGGGCTTCTAGAGCTTCTCTGGGGTTCCTGTAGGACACAGGGAGTTCTTGGACCTCCGTGAGATCTTCTCAGGAGCTTCTAGAGCTTCTCTGGGTTTCCTGTAGGACACAGGGATGTCTTGGACCTCCGTGAGATCTTCTCAGGAGCTTCTGGAGCTTCTCTGGGGTTCCTGTAGGACACAGGGATGTCTTGGACCTCGGTGAGATCTTCTCAGGAGCTTCTAGAGCTTCTCTGGGTTTCCTGTAGGACACAGGGATGTCTTGGACCTCCGTGAGATCTTCTCAGGAGCTTCTGGAGCTTCTCTGGGGCTCCTGGAGGACACAGGGATGTCTTGGACCTCCGTGAGATCTTCTCAGGAGCTTCTGGAGCTTCTCTGGGGTTCCTGTAGGACACAGGGATGTCTTGGACCTCGGTGAGATCTTCTCAGGAGCTTCTAGAGCTTCTCTGGGGTTCCTGTAGGACACAGGGATGTCTTGGACCTCCGTGAGATCTTCTCAGGAGCTTCTGGAGCTTCTCTGGGGTTCCTGGAGGACACAGGGATGTCTTGGACCTCCGTGAGATCTTCTCAGGAGCTTCTGGAGCTTCTCTGGGGTTCCTGTAGGACACAGGGATGTCTTGGACCTCGGTGAGATCTTCTCAGGAGCTTCTAGAGCTTCTCTGGGTTTCCTGTAGGACACAGGGATGTCTTGGACCTCCGTGAGATCTTCTCAGGAGCTTCTGGAGCTTCTCTGGGGTTCCTGGAGGACACAGGGATGTCTTGGACCTCCGTGAGATCTTCTCAGGAGCTTCTGGAGCTTCTCTGGGGTTCCTGTAGGACACAGGGATGTCTTGGACCTCGGTGAGATCTTCTCAGGAGCTTCTAGAGCTTCTCTGGGGTTCCTGTAGGACACAGGGATGTCTTGGACCTCGGTGAGATCTTCTCAGGAGCTTCTAGAGCTTCTCTGGGGTTCCTGTAGGACACAGGGATGTCTTGGACCTCAGTGAGATCTTCTCAGGAGCTTCTGGAGCTTCTCTGGGGTTCCTGTAGGACACAGGGATCTCTTGGACCTCGGTGAGATCTTCTCAGGAGCTTCTAGAGCTTCTCTGGGGTTCCTGTAGGACACAGGGATGTCTTGGACCTCGGTGAGATCTTCTCAGGAGCTTCTAGAGCTTCTCTGGGGTTCCTGTGGGACACAGGGATGTCTTGGACCTCGGTGAGATCTTCTCAGGAGCTTCTAGAGCTTCTCTGGGGTTCCTGTAGGACACAGGGATGTCTTGGACCTCCGTGAGATCTTCTCAGGAGCTTCTAGAGCTTCTCTGGGGTTCCTGTAGGACACAGGGATGTCTTGGACCTCGGTGAGATCTTCTCAGGAGCTTCTAGAGCTTCTCTGGGGTTCCTGTAGGACACAGGGATGTCTTGGACCTCCGTGAGATCTTCTCAGGAGCTTCTAGAGCTTCTCTGGGGTTCCTGTAGGACACAAGGATGTCTTGGACCTCGGTGAGATCTTCTCAGGAGCTTCTAGAGCTTCTCTGGGGTTCCTGTAGGACACAAGGATGTCTTGGACCTCGGTGAGATCTTCTCAGGAGCTTCTAGAGCTTCTCTGGGGTTCCTGTAGGACACAGGGATGTCTTGGACCTCGGTGAGATCTTCTCAGGAGCTTCTAGAGCTTCTCTGGGGTTCCTGTAGGACACAGGGATGTCTTGGACCTCGGTGAGATCTTCTCAGGAGCTTCTAGAGCTTCTCTGGGGTTCCTGTAGGACACAGGGATGTCTTGGACCTCGGTGAGATCTTCTCAGGAGCTTCTAGAGCTTCTCTGGGGTTCCTGTAGGACACAGGGATGTCTTGGACCTCGGTGAGATCTTCTCAGGAGCTTCTAGAGCTTCTCTGGGGTTCCTGTGGGACACAGGGATGTCTTGGACCTCGGTGAGATCTTCTCAGGAGCTTCTAGAGCTTCTCTGGGGTTCCTGTAGGACACAGGGATGACTTGGACCTCGGTGAGATCTACTCAGGGGCTTCTAGAGCTTCTCTGGGGTTCCTGTGGGACACAGGGATGTCTTGGACCTCAGTGAGATCTTCTCAGGAGCTTCTGGAGCTTCTCTGGGGTTCCTGTAGGACACAGGGATCTCTTGGACCTCGGTGAGATCTTCTCAGGAGCTTCTAGAGCTTCTCTGGGGTTCCTGTAGGACACAGGGATGTCTTGGACCTCGGTGAGATCTTCTCAGGAGCTTCTAGAGCTTCTCTGGGGTTCCTGTAGGACACAGGGATGTCTTGGACCTCGGTGAGATCTTCTCAGGAGCTTCTAGAGCTTCTCTGGGGTTCCTGTAGGACACAGGGATGTCTTGGACCTCGGTGAGATCTTCTCAGGAGCTTCTAGAGCTTCTCTGGGGTTCCTGTAGGACACAGGGATCTCTTGGACCTCGGTGAGATCTTCTCAGGAGCTTCTGGAGCTTCTCTGGGGTTCCTGTGGGACACAGGGATGTCTTGGACCTCGGTGAGATCTTCTCAGGAGCTTCTAGAGCTTCTCTGGGGTTCCTGTAGGACACAGGGATGTCTTGGACCTCGGTGAGATCTTCTCAGGAGCTTCTAGAGCTTCTCTGGGGTTCCTGTAGGACACAGGGATGTCTTGGACCTCAGTGAGATCTTCTCAGGAGTTTCTAGAGCTTCTCTGGGGTTCCTGTAGGACACAGGGATGTCTTGGACCTCGGTGAGATCTTCTCAGGAGCTTCTAGAGCTTCTCTGGGGTTCCTGTGGGACACAGGGATGTCTTGGACCTCCGTGAGGTCTTCTCAGGATCATCGAGGGCTTCTGTGGGGCACAGGGACACCAGGGTCTCCCTTGGGGTGGGGTTTGGTGGGTGAAGACATCATGGATTTGGGGTCACTCAGATCCTCCTCATGGTGGGATGTAGGGATGGGGCCACCTCAATCTTCTTCGGGATGGGGTTTGGGGTCACTAGGATCCTCCTCATGGTGGGATGTAGGGATGGGGCCACCTCAGTCTTCTTCAGGATGGGGTTTGGGGTCACTAGGATCCTCCTCATGGTGGGATGTAGGGATGGGGCCACCTCAGTCTTCTTCAGGATGGGGCTTGGGGTCACTAGGATCCTCCTCGTGGTGGGATGTAGGGATGGGGCCATCTCGATCTTCTTCAGGATGGGGTTTGGGGTCACTGGGATCCTTCTCATGGTGGGACGTGAGGATGGGGCCACCTCGATCTTCTTCAGGATGGGATTTGGGGTCACTAGGATCCTCCTCATGGTGGGATGTGGGGATGGGGCCACCTCGATCTTCTTCAGGATGGGGTTTGGGGTCACTAGGATCGTCCTCAGGGTGGGATGTAGGGATGGGGCCACCTCAATCTTCTTCGGGGTTTGGGGTCACCTGGATCCTCCTCGTGGTGGGATGTAGGGATGGGGCCACCTCGATCTTCTTCTGGATGGGGTTTGGGGTCACTAGGATCCTCCTCATG
Source organism: Clamator glandarius (assembly GCA_033459285.1). Lineage (NCBI taxonomy): Eukaryota > Metazoa > Chordata > Aves > Cuculiformes > Cuculidae > Clamator > Clamator glandarius. Next base: position 9,299 of record JAUNZM010002725.1, on the reverse strand, counting down.
GTGGGATGTAGGGATGGGATTTGGGGTCACCTGGATCCTCCTCGTGGTGGGATGTAGGGATGGGGCCACCTCGATCTTCTTCAGGATGGGGTTTGGGGACCCCAGGATCCTCCTCGTGGTGGGATGTAGGGATGGGGCCACCTCGATCTTCTTCAGGATGGAGTTTGGGGACCCCAGGATCCTCCTCATGGTGGGATTTAGGGATGGAGCCCCCTTGTTCCTCCATGAGATGGAACCCGGCGAACGTGGCCACCTCCATCTCTCCTCCCCGTTTCTCTCCGGGCTCCGGCCTCGCGGTGGGACCTGTTGGGGAGGTCCCGGAGGTCCCATCCCACCTCGGCGCCGTGTCCCGCAGGGAAGCATTATGGGGTGTACAGCTGCGAAGGCTGATAAGACCCTCCCTGTGGTGGGACGTGGGGATGGAACCAGGTTGATCATCTTCAGGATGGGGTTTGGGGACACTAGGATCCTCCTTATGGTGGGACATGAGGATGGGGCCACCTCGATCTTCCTCAGCATGGGGTTTGGGGTCACTAGGATCCTCCTCGTGGTGGGATGTGGGGATGGGGCCACCTCAGTCTTCTTCAGGATGGGGTTTGGGGGCCCCAGGATCCTCCTCAGGGTGGGATGTAGGGATGGGGCCACCTCGATCTTCCTCAGGATGGAGTTTGGGGGCCCCAGGATCCTCCTCATGGTGGGATGTAGGGATGGGGCCACCTCGATCTTCTTCAGGATGGGGTTTGGGGTCACTAGGATCCTCCTCGTGGTGGGATGTAGGGATTGTGCCACCTCGATCTTCTTCAGGATGGGGTTTGGGGTCACTAGGATCCTCCTCGTGGTGGGATGTGGGGATGGGGCCACCTCGATCTTCTTCAGGATGGGGTTTGGGGTCACTAGGATCCTCCTCATGGTGGGACGTGAGGATGGGGCCACCTCGATCTTCCTCAGGATGGAGTTTGGGGGCCCCAGGATCCTCCTCATGGTGGGATGTAGGGATGGGGCCACCTCGATCTTCTTCAGGATGGGGTTTGGGGACCCCAGGATCCTCCTCGTGGTGGGATGTAGGGATGGGGCCACCTCGATCTTCTTCAGGATGGAGTTTGGGGACCCCAGGATCCTCCTCGTGGTGGGATGTAGGGATGGGGCCACCTCGATCTTCTTCAGGATGGGGTTTGGGGTCACTAGGATCCTCCTCATGGTGGGATGTGGGGATGGGGCCACCTCGATCTTCTTCAGGATGGGGTTTGGGGACCCCAGGATCCTCCTCGTGGTGGGATGTAGGGATGGGGCCACCTCGATCTTCTTCAGGATGGGGTTTGGGGTCACTAGGATCCTCCTCATGGTGGGATGTGGGGATGGGGCCACCTCGATCTTCTTCAGGATGGGGTTTGGGGACCCCAGGATCCTCCTCATGGTGGGATGTAGGGATGGGGCCACCTCGATCTTCTTCAGGATGGGGTTTGGGGTCACTAGGATCCTCCTCATGGTGGGATTTAGGGATGGGGCCACCTTGTTCCTCCATGAGATGGAACCCGGCGAACGTGGCCACCTCCATCTCTCCTCCTCGTTTCTCTCCGGGCTCCGGCCTCGTGGTGGGACCTGTTGGGGAGGTCCCGGAGGTCCCATCCCACCTCGGCGCCGTGTCCCGCAGGGAAGCATTATGGGGTGTACAGCTGCGAAGGCTGATAAGACCCTCCCTGTGGTGGGACGTGGGGATGGAACCAGGTTGATCATCTTCAGGATGGGGTTTGGGGACACTAAGAACCTCCTTGTGGTGGGACATGAGAATTGGGCCACCTCGATCTTCTTCAGGATGGGGTTTGGGGTCACTAGGATCCTCCTCATGGTGGGATGTAGGGATGGGGCCACCTCGATCTTCTTCAGAATGGGGTTTGGGGTCACTAGGATCCTCCTCGTGGTGGGATGTGGGGATGGGGCCACCTCGATCTTCCTCAGGATGGAGTTTGGGGGCCCCAGGATCCTCCTCGTGGTGGGATGTGGGGATGGGGCCACCTTGATCTTCTTCAGGATGGGGTTTGGGGACCCCAGGATCCTCCTCATGGTGGGATGTGGGGATGGGGCCACCTCGATCTTCTTCAGGATGGGGTTTGGGGTCACTAGGATCCTCCTCGTGGTGGGATGTAGGGATGGGGCCACCTCGATCTTCATTCAGGATGGGGTTTGGGGTCACTAGGATCCTCCTCATGGTGGGACGTGAGGATGGGGCCACCTCGATCTTCCTCAGGATGGAGTTTGGGGGCCCCAGGATCCTCCTCATGGTGGGATGTAGGGATGGGGCCACCTCAATCTTCTTCAGGATGGGGTTTGGGGTCACTAGGATCCTCCTTATGGAGGGATGTAGGGATGGGGCCATCTCGATCTTCTTCAGGATGGGATTTGGGGTCACTAGGATCCTCCTCATGGTGGGATGTAGGGATGGGGCCACCTCAATCTTCTTCAGGATGGGGTTTGGGGACCCCAGGATCCTCCTCGTGGTGGGATGTAGGGATGGGGCCACCTCGATCTTCTTCAGGATGGAGTTTGGGGACCCCAGGATCCTCCTCATGGTGGGATTTAGGGATGGAGCCCCCTTGTTCCTCCATGAGATGGAACCCGGCGAACGTGGCCACCTCCATCTCTCCTCCCCGTTTCTCTCCGGGCTCCGGCCTCGCGGTGGGACCTGTTGGGGAGGTCCCGGAGGTCCCATCCCACCTCGGCGCCGTGTCCCGCAGGGAAGCATTATGGGGTGTACAGCTGCGAAGGCTGATAAGACCCTCCCTGTGGTGGGACGTGGGGATGGAACCAGGTTGATCATCTTCAGGATGGGGTTTGGGGACACTAAGAACCTCCTTGTGGTGGGACATGAGAATTGGGCCACCTCAATCTTCTTCAGGATGGAGTTTGGGGACCCCAGGATCCTCCTCATGGTGGGATGTAGGGATGGGGCCACCTTGATCTTCTTCAGGATGGAGTTTGGGGGCCCCAGGATCCTCCTCATGGTGGGATGTAGGGATGGGGCCACCTCGATCTTCTTCAGGATGGGGTTTGGGGGCCCCAGGATCCTCCTCGTGGTGGGATGTAGGGATGGGGCCACCTCAATCTTCTTCAGGATGGGGTTTGGGGACCCCAGGATCCTCCTCATGGTGGGATGTAGGGATGGAGCCACCTTGTTCCTCCATGAGATGGAACCCGGCGAACGTGGCCACCTCCATCTCTCCTCCCCGTTTCTCTCCGGGCTCCGGCCTCGTGGTGGGACCTGTTGGGGAGGTCCCGGAGGTCCCATCCCACCTCGGCGCCGTGTCCCGCAGGGAAGCATTATGGGGTGTACAGCTGCGAAGGCTGCAAGGGCTTCTTCAAGCGCACCATCCGCAAGGACCTCACCTACACCTGCCGCGACAACAAGGACTGCGTGGTGGACAAGCGCCAACGCAACCGCTGCCAGTACTGCCGCTACCAGAAGTGTTTGGCCACCGGCATGAAGCGAGAAGGTACCTCAAAGCTTTGAGATGTTCCTCGAGGAACCTCGGGGACCTCCTCTCACGGCCGTCTCTGCATTCCCCCCCCCCCAACCTTGCCCGCCGACTCCTCTCCAGCCGTGCAGGAAGAACGGCAACGCGGGAAGGAGAAGGACGGAGACGGCGATCCCGGCGCCAACGCCAACGAGGAGATGCCGGTGGAGAAGATTTTGGAGGCCGAGTTGGCCGTGGAGCAGAAGTCGGACCAAAGCGTCGAGGGCGGCGGTGGAGGAGGAGGTGGTGGAGGAGGAGGAGGTGGAGGTGGAGGAGGCGTCTCGGTGAGTTGGGATGGGTTGGGGGACGAGGTTTTGGGGTTGAGGTTGGGGTTCCACCTCGGTTTGGTTGTCCCCGCTGACCCCTTGACGTGTTCCCCGCCGCCGCCGCCCCCCCCGACTGCTCAGCAGCCCAATGACCCGGTGACCAACATCTGCCAGGCCGCCGACAAGCAGCTCTTCACCCTGGTCGAGTGGGCCAAGAGGATCCCCCACTTCTCCGACCTGGCCCTGGACGACCAAGTCATCCTCCTGCGGGCCGGTGAGACCTTGGGGGAGGTGGTCCTCGAGGGGCTTGGGGCTTGGGGGGGCTCCTGGAGGGATTGGATGGATCGCGGAGGGAGTTTGGGGGGCTCCTGGAGGTGGTAGGTGGATCGTGGAGAAGGTTTCGGGGTCTCCTGGAGGGATTGGGTGGATCATGGAGGGGGTTTGGGGGCTCCTGGAGGTGGTAGGTGGATAACGGAGGGGGTTTGGGGGGCTCCTGGAGGTGGTAGGTGGATAACGGAGGGGGTTTGGGGGGCTCCTGGAGGTGGTAGGTGGATCACGGAGGGGGTTTGGGGTCTCCTGGAGGTGGTAGGTGGATTGTGGAGAAGGTTTCGGGGTCTCCTGGAGGGGTTGGATGGATCACAGAGGGGGTTTGGGGTCTCCTGGAGGTGATAGGTGGATCACGGAGGGGGTTTGGGGGGCTCCTGGAGGTGGTAGGTGGATTGTGGAGAAGGTTTCGGGGTCTCCTGAAGGTGGTAGGTGGATCACGGAGGGGGTTTGGGGTCTCCTGGAGGTGGTAGGTGGATCGTGGAGAAGGTTTCGGGGTCTCCTGGAGGGATTGGGTGGATCACGGAGGGGGTTTGGGGTCTCCTAGAGGTGGTCGGTGGATCACAGAGGGGGTTTGGGGGCTCCTGGAGGTGGTAGGTGGATCACGGAGGGGGTTTGGGGTCTCCTGGAGGTGGTAGGTGGATCACGGAGGGGGTTTGGGGGGCTCCTGGAGGTGGTAGGTGGATCACGGAGGGGGTTTGGGGGCTCCTGGAGGTGGTCGGTGGATCACGGAGGGGGTTTGGGGTCTCCAGGAGGTGGTAGGTGGATCACGGAGGGGGTTTGGGGTCTCCTGGAGGTGGTAGGTGGATCACGGAGGGGGTTTGGGGGGCTCCTGGAGGTGGTAGGTGGATTGTGGAGAAGGTTTCGGGGTCTCCTGGAGGGATTGGGTGGATCACGGAGGGTGTTTGGGGTCTCCTGGAGGTGGTAGGTGGATCATGGAGGGGGTTTGGGGGCTCCTGGAGGGATTGGGTGGATAACGGAGGGGGTTTGGGGGGCTCCTGGAGGTGGTAGGTGGATCATGGAGGAGGTTTGGGGGGCTCCTGGAGGTGGTAGGTGGATCATGGAGGAGGTTTGGGGGCTCCTGGAGGTGGTAGGTGGATCACGGAGGAGGTTTGGGGGGCTCCTGGAGGTGGTAGGTGGATCACGGAGAAGGTTTCGGGGTCTCCTGGAGGGATTGGGTGGATCACGGAGGGAGTTTGGGGGCTCCTGGAGGGGCTTGGGGGGTTCCTCAAGGGGCTTGGGGGTCTCCTGGAGGGAGTCAATGGGCCATGGAGGAGGTTTTGGGGTCTCCTGAAGGTGGTAGGTGGATCACGGAGGGGGTTTGGGGTCTCCTGGAGGTGGTAGGTGGATCGTGGAGAAGGTTTTGGGGTCTCCTGAAGGGATTGGATGGATCGTGGAGGAGGTTTTGGGGGCTCCTCAAGGGGCTTGGGGGGCTGCTGGAGGTGGTGGGTGGATCATGGAGAAGGTTTCGGGGTCTCCTGGAGGGTTTGGGTATTGAGTCTGGGGGGGTCTATAAGGGGGCGTTTTGGGTCTGGGGGGGTCTATAAGGGGGCGTTTTGGGTCTGGGGGGTCTATAAGGGGGCGTTTTGGGTCTGGGGGGGTCTATAAGGGGGCGTTTTGGGTCTGGGGGGGTCTATAAGGGGGCGTTTTGGGTCTGGGGGGTCTATAGGGGGGCGTTTCGTCTGGGGTAGGGCGTTTGGGTCTGGGGGGTCTATAAGGGAGCGTTTTGGGTCTGGGGGGTCTATAAGGGGGCGTTTTGGGTCTGGGGGGGTCTATAAGGGGGCGTTTTGGGTCTGGGGGGGTCTATAAGGGGGCGTTTTGGGTCTGGGGGGGTCTATAAGGGAGCGTTTTGGGTCTGGGGGGTCTATAAGGGAGCGTTTTGGGTCTGGGGGGGTCTATAAGGGAGCGTTTTGGGTCTGGGGGGGTCTATAAGGGGGTGTTTCGGGTCTGGGGGGGTCTATAAGGGGGCGTTTTGGGTCTGGGGGGGTCTATAAGGGGGCGTTTTGGGTCTGGGGGGGTCTATAAGGGAGCGTTTTGGGTCTGGGGGGTCTATAAGGGAGCGTTTTGGGTCTGGGGGGTCTATAAGGGGGCGTTTTGGGTCTGGGGGGTCTATAAGGGAGCGTTTTGGGTCTGGGGGGTCTATAAGGGAGCGTTTTGGGTCTGGGGGGGTCTATAAGGGAGCGTTTTGGGTCTGGGGGGTCTATAAGGGAGCGTTTTGGGTCTGGGGGGGTCTATAAGGGGGTGTTTTGGGTCTGGGGGGTCTATAAGGGAGCGTTTTGGGTCTGGGGGGGTCTATAAGGGAGCGTTTTGGGTCTGGGGGGTCTATAAGGGAGCGTTTTGGGTCTGGGGGGGTCTATAAGGGGGCGTTTTGGGTCTGGGGGGGTCTATAAGGGAGCGTTTTGGGTCTGGGGGGTCTATAAGGGAGCGTTTTGGGTCTGGGGGGTCTATAAGGGGGCGTTTTGGGTCTGGGGGGTCTATAAGGGAGCGTTTTGGGTCTGGGGGGTCTATAAGGGAGCGTTTTGGGTCTGGGGGGGTCTATAAGGGAGCGTTTTGGGTCTGGGGGGTCTATAAGGGAGCGTTTTGGGTCTGGGGGGGTCTATAAGGGGGTGTTTTGGGTCTGGGGGGTCTATAAGGGAGCGTTTTGGGTCTGGGGGGGTCTATAAGGGAGCGTTTTGGGTCTGGGGGGTCTATAAGGGAGCGTTTTGGGTCTGGGGGGGTCTATAAGGGAGCGTTTTGGGTCTGGGGGGTCTATAAGGGAGCGTTTTGGGTCTGGGGGGGTCTATAGGGGGGTGTTTCGGCTCTGGGGGGGTCTATAAGGGGGCGTTTTGGGTCTGGGGGGTCTATAAGGGAGCGTTTTGGGTCTGGGGGGTCTATAAGGGGGCGTTTTGGGTCTGGGGGGTCTATAAGGGAGCGTTTTGGGTCTGGGGGGGTCTATAAGGGAGCGTTTTGGGTCTGGGGGGTCTATAAGGGGGCGTTTTGGGTCTGGGGGGGTCTATAAGGGAGCGTTTTGGGTCTGGGGGGGTCTATAAGGGGGCGTTTTGGGTCTGGGGGGTCTATAAGGGGGCGTTTTGGGTCTGGGGGGGTCTATAAGGGAGCGTTTTGGGTCTGGGGGGGTCTATAAGGGAGCGTTTTGGGTCTGGGGGGGTCTATAAGGGAGCGTTTTGGGTCTGGGGGGGTCTATAAGGGGGCGTTTCGGGTCTGGGGGGGTCTATAAGGGGGCGTTTTGGGTCTGGGGGGGTCTATAGGGGGGCGTTTTGGGTCTGGGGGGGTCTATAAGGGGGCGTTTTGGGTCTGGGGGGGTCTATAAGGGGGCGTTTTGGGTCTGGGGGGGTCTATAAGGGGGCGTTTTGGGTCTGGGGGGGTCTATAAGGGAGCGTTTTGGGTCTGGGGGGGTCTATAAGGGAGCGTTTTGGGTCTGGGGGGGTCTATAAGGGGGCGTTTTGGGTCTGGGGGGGTCTATAAGGGAGCGTTTTGGGTCTGGGGGGGTCTATAAGGGAGCGTTTTGGGTCTGGGGGGGTCTATAAGGGAGCGTTTTGGGTCTGGGGGGGTCTATAAGGGGGCGTTTTGGGTCTGGGGGGGTCTATAAGGGAGCGTTTTGGGTCTGGGGGGGTCTATAGGGGGTCGTTTTGGGTCTGGGGGGGTCTATAAGGGGGCGTTTTGGGTCTGGGGGGGTCTATAGGGGGTCGTTTTGGGTCTGGGGGGGTCTATAAGGGGGCGTTTTGGGTCTGGGGGGGTCTCTAAGGGAGCGTTTTCGGTCTGGGGGGTCTATAAGGGAGCGTTTTGGGTCTGGGGGGGTCTATAAGGGGGCGTTTTGGGTCTGGGGGGGTCTATAAGGGGGCGTTTTGGGTCTGGGGGGGTCTATAAGGGGTCGTTTTGGGTCGGGGGGGTCCATAAGGGGCGTTTTGGGTCTGGGGGGGTCTATAAGGGGGCGTTTTGGGTCTGGGGGGTCTATAAGGGAGCGTTTTGGGTCTGGGGGGGTCTATAAGGGGGCGTTTTGGGTCTGGGGGGGTCTATAAGGGGGCGTTTTGGGTCTGGGGGGGTCTATAAGGGAGCGTTTTGGGTCTGGGGGGTCTATAAGGGAGCGTTTTGGGTCTGGGGGGGTCTATAAGGGGGCGTTTTGGGTCTGGGGGGGTCTATAAGGGGGCGTTTTGGGTCTGGGGGGTCTATAAGGGGGTGTTTCGGGTCTGGGGGGTCTATAAGGGAGCGTTTTGGGTCTGGGGGGGTCTATAAGGGAGCGTTTTGGGTCTGGGGGGGTCTATAGGGGGTGTTTGGGTCTGGGGGGGTCTATAAGGAGCGTTTTGGGTCTGGGGGGTCTATAGGGGGGTGTTTTGGGTCTGGGGGGGTCTATAAGGGAGCGTTTTGGGTCTGGGGGGGTCTATAAGGGAGCGTTTTGGGTCTGGGGGGTCTATAGGGGGCTGTTTCGGGTCTGGGGGGTCTATAAGGGAGCGTTTTGGGTCTGGGGGGTCTATAGGGGGGTGTTTTGGGTCTGGGGGGGTCTATAAGGGGGCGTTTCGGGTCTGGGGGGGTCTATAGGGGGCTGTTTCGGGTCTGGGGGGGTCTATAAGGGGGCGTTTGGGTCTGGGGGGGTCTATAAGGGGCGTTTTGGGTCTGGGGGGTCTATAGGGGGGCGTTTTGGGTCTGGGGGGGTCTATAAGGGGGGCGTTTCGGGTCTGGGGGGGTCTATAGGGGGCTGTTTCGGGTCTGGGGGGGTCTATAGGGGGCTGTTTCGGGTCTGGGGGGGTCTATAGGGGGCTGTTTCGGGTCTGGGGGGGTCTATAAGGGGGCGTTTTGGGTCTGGGGGGGTCTATAAGGGGGCGTTTTGGGTCTGGGGGGTCTATAAGGGGGCGTTTCGGGTCTGGGGGGGTCTATAAGGGGGCGTTTTGGGTCTGGGGGGGTCTATAAGGGAGCGTTTTGGGTCTGGGGGGGTCTATAAGGGGGCGTTTTGGGTCTGGGGGGGTCTATAAGGGGGCGTTTCGGGTCTGGGGGGGTCTATAAGGGGGCGTTTTGGGTCTGGGGGGGTCTATAAGGGAGCGTTTTGGGTCTGGGGGGGTCTATAAGGGAGCGTTTTGGGTCTGGGGGGGTCTATAAGGGGGCGTTTTGGGTCTGGGGGGGTCTATAAGGGGGCGTTTCGGGTCTGGGGGCGTCTATAAGGGGGCGTTTTGGGTCTGGGGGGTCTATAGGGGGGCGTTTTGGGTCTGGG